>JAKTRO010000018.1:0-12205 GCA_030579755.1 Entelexis gropengiesseri | reverse complement strand
GGGGGGGGGGGGGGGGGGGGGGGGGGGGGGCAAGTTTGGTGATTTCATCCGCCAGTCAGTCGGGTTAGGTTATGTCGTTACACGGGGAAGCGGGGTGAGAGGACATCAGGGTGTGTGCCCTAAAGATGCGATGCAGACGGAAGATCCTCGCCGGCCCACTCTCAATTTGCTTGGAACAGGCCTCGCCAGGGTCTGGTTTTGGAATTCGTGCTATGGAACTCCACGGCTCTTTGAAGTTAATCTGCACCCGACCCAGGATGCTTGGCGATCGCCTGCACCACATGAACTTTCGATACTCGACTGCTCTCTGCTCCTCCACTCTTAATTTTACTTTACTACCTGGCGCATGATAGGCTACCCACGCCCACCAGTGTATAGACCTCCTCGCGCTATGCTTTCAGTTCGCTGTGTATAACGCCCTTTGCGTGGCTTGTATCGTGACCTTCGTGGCACCTAACTATTTACTGTGTTGTTGTGCATGATGACTCTTGCGATTTCTGCCAAGAGACATGTATGACGTCTATTCCCGGAGCACCGGCAGAGCTCAAATCGGAACGTCATAGAGGAAATGACAACATCTGGGAATAAATAACTGGGAGTTAGTTATTTGCGGCTACTTTGATTGGTGTGCTCATTCTGTCTGTTCCTGCTTGTGCACAAATTTACTGTACTTCGCGTAGCTAATTCTTTGAGTTTCTTTGAGAACTTTTAATGAGGTTGAACGGTATCATCGCGAGATCGTGCAGCCCGTGATTCACGCTTTTGAAAAAGCGGGGTCAGCGGTCGGGTGAGGCCTCGAAGGCAGCCTATGCCAAGCCATGCGTGTGACCAGCCATGTGTAAGTAAAGTAAGATCAGTCCAAGAATCCGCGGGATGTTCAGGTTAGGGGAGTTTCCAGAGGGTGTGATGGGGGCTAATGTAGAAATAAGTCAATTCGGCAATGTATGCTTGGCAGGTAACAGACTCTTTCTTCGGTAATGTGGTACTGATTTGGCACTTGGGCCCGGCTCGTGATCTTGGCCAGGCATGTTGGGCACAGAACAAGTATCTAGGCTTGGCGCTTGATTGGGCCTTTTAGATCTCTAAATACGCTTGGATCATAGAAAAAGCTGAGGGTCCTTTCTATGTTTAAGTTTCCATTAGCTGTAACTGCCACTGTCGTTCTGTTCAAATTTGACGGTTGGAATCCTAGAGTCGACACCAATGGCTGGTAAAGGTAGTAAGGGTATTAATTAGAATACGTAGTCTATCGCGGTGAGACGTAGATACAGGGGGTTATGTGCACAGGAACTCAGCTCAAGCGTTGTAAATAAGAATTTCACGAAACGCCTTAGACGACTAACCTATTGTAAAGTAATTTAGGCAGCGAGCCAACAGGGGAGGGACCTGAACTTGGCAGCTGTTAGCTGCGGTTCCGCCCAACGTAAACTTAAAGCGAAAAGGGTGGATATACTGCCAGCAATAGCAGCCTCGGCCAGCCTTGAGCTGTCCGCGGCGTTCAAATCGATACAAAGTGTGCAGCAATCGGGCGATGATGGACGGGCAAGGCTGTCAATCTCCAGTGGAAACGCATGTCATGTCCATGGACGGCAAACTAGCTATTTTGGTTTGAAAGGCAGGTTAGCTATTTAATTTTCGTTATCGTCTAAGCTTTTTGCATGCCGACACGGCTTACTCGAGCGAGGAGGCACCAGTGATGATGTCTACAAGCTCGTTGGTGATGACGGCCTGGCGAGTGCGGTTATAGAGAATCGAGTAGCGCGAGATCATGTCGCTGGCGTTCTTGGAGGCGTTGTCCATAGCGTTGCGGCGGGCGCTGATCTCCGCAGCGTGACCCTCGGAGAGGCCGTAGAGGATGTAGTTGGCAAGGGTGAACTCGGAGAAGTCGCGGGGCACATCGTCGTCCTCGATCTCGTAGGCGTTGATCTTCGGCGCGGACTCGGTGCTAGCCTCAGTGAACGCGTCGAGGAAGGTGGACTCGAACGCGACGCTTGAGACGTACTTGTTGTAGAGGATCTTGATGCTGTCGTACTTTCCAAGCTTCTGGATCTCGTCAGCAATCAGCGCCGCCTCGCTGAACGTCGGCGCCTCCTTGCCCGGGCCCGCGAATGAGAGGCGGATCTTGTCCCCGTTGGTGCGCTGGAGCTGGGCCTTCGACTTGTCGCCGACAACGGCAAGCTCTGTGTTGGGGTGCTCGGCGAGGTAGTTGCGGGCGTTGCGGGCGAGCGAGGAGTGGATCGAGCCGCAGAGGCCCTTGTCGCTGCTCATCACGATGAGCAGCTCCTTCTCGGGCTGCTCGGGCGCGACCGCCTCAGCCTTGTCATAGACAGTGCTGGCAGCGTCCTCGTACACGCGAGCGCGCTCCATGGCGCGCTGGGCCTTCGACATGCGCGTGGAGGCAACGATCATCATCGTGTTGGTGATCTTCTCGATGTTCTTGATACTCTTGAGGCGGGTCTCGATCTCGCGGAGGGTCGCGTAGTTGCGGCCCGTAGCAGCGCGGGCCCCCCGCTGCGCAGCGACGCGGCTCACCTGTCCCAGTTTCGTTGCAAACATCTCTCTATGCCACTGGCTTTTTGCGCAGGTCGTGAAGGGAGGTCGAAGTGAGCGGAGGTGCTGACTACAGGCAGGAGCAGGGAGCGGGACCAATGAGGTGAGGCGAGCGCACCTCTACATACGGCCAATAAAACGTGACCACCCTTCGCGACTGGTTGTGAACCCGCGCCCGCGGGGCCTGCGCGACAAAACTGCCGAGTTGATGACCCGTGCCCTCCAACCACCCGGACAAAAACAACTTATTTTACCGCTCGCACTCTGGCACCCGACGCAAGCTTTTTATAATGGCAAACGCCATCTTCGTTTACATATAGGAATACTCGCGTAATAGCACGTAGCGTAGATAGATATCCTCTGGTTCATGAGTAGAGTAAAGCAATCAAGCAATGACTTTTTTATACAGAGTGCTGCGGTTTGATCATTTTATTTGTCTACTCGGCGTCTACCGAGGCATTAGTCTCTTCCGGCTCTGCAGATTCTGGTACCGGCTCCTCCACAAGCTCCTCGGCATCCTCAGGCTTCCCAACTGCCACGGGCTCATCAGCAGCCACAGGCTCATCAGCAGCCACGGGCTCTTCAGCCACCGTCGGCTCCACGGCGGCCGCAGCAGCCTCCACAGGCTCGCCCACAGGCTCGTCCACAGGCATGTCGTTAGACTTGCTCGACTCGGCCTGCGGCTCAGACTCGGGCTCGAGGGCCGACGTGGCGACCCGCGCACCGCCCACCTCAGTGTGCCGGCCAACGTTGGCCGGGAACCGCTCGGGGTCACTAGCAGGGTCGCAGATAAGCTCGGCAATCGCGGCGCGGTCGCTGGCAACCAGCGCGCCCTTCCACTCGCGCACACTCTCCTCCACGGCGCCGCCGTAGGTGAGCGCGAACAGCGCGGCCTCGGAGTGACGGCCGGACTTGTTCAGCAGGCGCACAACGCCATCGACATCGCCGACAAACCACAGCGCGTTGAATGCAAGGTTGTAGCGGCCATCGGCCTCAGCCTTGGCGGCGAGCTCAGAGAGCGCCGGCTTGTTGCCTGTCGACGTGTGGATGAGTAGCAGCGTGTCGAGGTCGCTAGCGCGCGTGTATGCGGCCGAGGCGCGGTCAACGTTCCAGGCGGCCATGAAGTGGTCCCCGAGCTGGCGCCACTTTGCGGTCTCGCCCTCGCGCGCGATCGACTCGGCAAGGTCGAGCTTGCCGATCTCGAGGGCAAGATCGAAGCGGTGGTCGTCGTCGCGCGTGACGTCGAGCGCGTACTCGGCGAAGCCCTGCGCCTCGAGGAACCGCGCGACGCGCGTGCGGTCACCGTCGGCGACGCCCGGAAGCAGGTCCGCCATCGCCGCCTCGGTCTCGCCGCGCAGCACCAGCGTCTGGAACTCGATCACCTTGTGCGAAAGCTTGTGCGACACGACGCGCATGTCCTTGTCGCAAAGGTAGAGCGCATTATCCCGCGGCAAGTACCCGAGCAGGTACATGTCCTTGTCGTAGTGGCTGATGGTGTAGGTCTCGGAGCCGACGAGATAGTTCAAGCGGTTCGACGTGGTCGTGAACACGAGGCAGTCGCCGATCCAGATCGCGGTGCGGACATGCTCGCGCGACAGCTCGTGGATCTCCTCGAACGCGGCGTCGACGCCCTCGTCGTTCTCGATGCCCTCCTCGAGTGCGGCCTCGATGCCCTCGACGTTGCAGCGCAGCACGAAGCTGCTCTCCTCGCCAACAATCAGCACCAGCTCGCCAAAATCGTTCCACACAACCTGCTGCGCGTCGGTGGCGAGCACGCTGACCTGGGTGCCCGACGCCCAGTCGAAGAACACCACCGCGTCGGCGGTAGCAACGGCAAGGAAATCGCCCCCAAACACGCGCAGCGCGCCCGGCACCTCAACGCGCGAGCTATCCTCGAAGTAGCTGTAGATCGTGACGGTGCCGGCGTCGCCAAGCGTGGCGTAGAAGTTCGAGTCTTGGCCCCACGCGAAGTCCTGCGCATGGCCAAACATCTTGTTGCGCCACGCGCGCGCGGTGTAGATGATGTACTCGCCATCGCCAACCACGGCCACAAACTGGCCGTTGGGCGAGTGCCGCAGCTGCGTCGGCTGCATCTCGACCGCGCCGAGGTCCTTCACGGCGAGCGGCACCTCGGCGTCGTCGGCATCACCGGCGTCGACCGCATCGGCATCGTCGCCGGGGGCCTTGATCGCCGAGCTGAACGCCTCGAGGTGCTTCGCCCACACTAGGCGGCCGTGCTGGTCCATCGACACGATCGGCTCATCGCGGCCGAACCGCAGAACGAGCGAGCCGATCTCAAAGCCGATCGCCACCAGGTTCGAGTCTGGCCGCGTGTTGACGCACCACACGCGCTCAAGGCCGTAGTTGAGCGTCTTTTCCAGCTTGTACGACCGCGCATTCCAGATCTTGACGGTGCCGTCCTCGCTACCGGAAATGATCACCGGCAGCTCCGGGTGCCAGACCGCGAACGAAATGTTATGCGAGTGACCAACCAGCGTCGCGACCACGTTCTTGCTCTGGTAGTCGAAGATCTTGATCGTGCGGTCGTCGCTGGCCGTGATCAGGTACGGCTTGTCTGCGAACGGGTAGTAGTCGACGTAGTTGACGCCGCGCGTCTCGTGCGCTGCAAGCGTGTAGTTCGCAACCGGCGAGTCGAGACTCCACACCTTCACGGTGCGGTCCATGCACCCCGTCGCAAAGGTGTTCGGGTCCTTCGGGTTGATGGCGAGCCCGAGAATGTATGACGCATGGCCCTTGAACACCTGCGTGCACGCCCACTTCTGGTCCCAGTTCCACGCCTTAACGACCATGTCGTCGCTGGCGCTGAGCAGCACCGGCAACGTCGGGTGCACGGCGAGCGCGCGGATGTAGTCGAGATGCGCCTCGAACTGGGCAACCTTCTCGAGCGTATTGCTGTTGAACACGCGGATCTGCATGTCGTCGCCGCCAACCACGATCCAGTTCTTGCGGGCAATGAACCGGCACGCGCGCAGCGGCGCCTTCGTCACGTCGAGCGAGCGCACGAGCTGCTGCGTCTCGTAGTTCCAGATCTGCACCACGCCCGTGAACAGCGACGTGAGCACCCACGGCTCGGTGGGGTGCACGTCGATGCCCTTCACTCGGTAGCTCCGCGACTCGAGCTGCTTCTTTATATCGACCTTCATCGCTGTTCGCTCGGCGGGCTGTGCGTGTTTCGAGGAGTCGCGTCGGTTGACGTGGCCCCGGGGTACCGTCACCTCCCCGCTCCACCATACGGCCTGCACCAGCGGTGGGACGCGAGGCCCATCATGGCCAAGACATAAACTAGCTATGCAGGCGTGTATGACAGGTATGCGACGTGAGCGTGGTAGATATGTGATTATAACAATGGAATGTGCGGCAGAGAGGTGGAGGTATCACAAATGCGACATAGATTCGAGCTGAATACAATACTAAGTGTGCGGCGTGAAAAAATGGGTAGGTAGCCCGCACAGCACTCAGGTAGATCAACAGCGACAGCCAAATGAAACTAGCCCGCTACTAGCGGTTTAGTACGCCGAAATTGGAGTGTGTACAGAGCCGGTACCGCGCGGTATGAAAGAAATGTCTGGGTGGTGGTGGCACTAGGGTTCGCCCTGAAAAATTATGCCCTTGCCGCAGGTTTTTTTGAAAATCATTAGCAGCAGCTCGCCCAACTAAGGCGGATTTCCAGCCGGTACACGAAAATGGAGTCCCACTCAGCGCACCGCGCCGCAAAGGACCCGGCGTCCGCCAAAAAGAAAAAGGCTCATGCCAATGGCTATAATGCCCGCGCATTCGCGGTCGCAAATCCAGGAAAGCTCGATAAAATGGCCCGCCGCTCCGTCGACGTCGGCGAAAAGCGCTTCCACGCCCCAATGGTGGACCGCACGCCTGAGGAGGCTCCTCCGGTCCTCGTCGCCGTCGTAGGTCCCCGCGGCGTCGGTAAAAGCACCCTCATCAAGAGCCTTGTTCGCAGATTTACCAAGCACACCGTCGGCGAGCTCAACGGCCCGGTCACCGTCGTCAGCGGCAAAAAGCGCCGCGTCACATTTTTCGAGTGCGCACCAGACCTCAACTCCATGGTCGACATGGCGAAGGTTGCCGACCTTGTCCTGCTCATGATCGATGGCAACTTCGGCTTTGAAATGGAAACCATGGAGTTTCTGCAGATCGCCTCTGTCCACGGCTTCCCGCGCGTGCTCGGCATAATGACCCACTTGGACCTTTTCAAGAGCCAGAGCAAGATGCGCGTCACGAAGAAGGCCCTTAAGCAGCGCTTTTGGACGGAGGTCTACAAGGGCGCCAAGCTGTTCTATCTCAGCGGCGTCATGAACGGCCGCTATCCGGACCGCGAGATCCTCAATCTCGCTCGATTCATCTCTGTCATGAAGTTCCGCCCGCTCAAGTGGCGCAATGAGCATCCGTACCTTATCGCCGACCGCCTCACCGACCTCACGCACCCGCGCGTCATTGAGGCAGATCCCAAGGCCGACCGCCAAGTTGCTCTTTACGGGTACCTCCGGGGAACGCCGCTGAAGGCCGGCCAAAGCGTGCACATTCCAGGCATGGGCGACAGCGTTGTTTCCGAAGTTGAGAAGCTTCCGGATCCGTGCCCGACGCCTATGGCAATTCGCCGAGAAGAAGGCAAAGAGGGCAAATCGGGCCGCCGGCGCCTCGACGACAAGCTCAAGACCATCTACGCGCCGATGTCTGATGTTGGCGGCGTCATGATCGATAAGGACGCCGTTTATATCGATGTCGGCAGTCAGAGCTTTGACCCCGACGCCGACAGCGAGCACCTTGGCCTTGGCGAGCGTCTGGTCACCGATCTCCAGAAGTCGCAGCGCGCACTTGATGAGCAGGCTGGCGGGATCCAGCTGTTCTCGAACACCGATGCTGTCCAGGACCTCGAGGATGTTGCCGACGACGACGACGATCTCGGCGGCAACAGCAACGAAGACAACGGCGACCACGGACGCACGTCAGTGCGCCATGCTCGCGCGTATGCCGAGCCCTCTACGGCGGCGGGCCCCGAGGCCGAGGAGCTCCAGTTCGCCTCCGACTCCGAGATTGAGGATGATTTCGAGTTCGAACTTGACCAGGCTGAGGCCGAGGCCGAGGCCAGCGAGCTCAAATGGAAAGACAATTTTGTTCCAAAGGGGTACACCCGCCGCCGGCCGCTTGCGCGGCTGATCTACTCTGATCTGTCCCCTGAAGAAGTTCTTCGGCAATGGCAGGGCGCCACCACCACTGGCGACAACAAGGTCGACGATATTGAGGCCGACGAGGACGACTTCTTGAAGGTGAAGCAAATCAAAATCGAGATCGAGCTGCCGCGGATCCGCTACGACGGGTCCCTCGATGTCGACGTTTCGGCGCTCGACGATCTGTTTTACCGTGAGGTTCGCCCCGACTCGAGCGCCACACCCGCGGATGGTGCCATAGCTGGCGACGCCGATGCGTACGAAGACGAAGTTGGCGGCAGCGATTTTGAAGACCTCGAGGCCAATAGCAGCGACGGCAACAGCGACGCCGACAGCGATAGCCACAACGACAGCCACAACGACAGCGCTAGCGGTGACGAAGAAGGTGACAACGAAACTGAGGACAACCGCATCAAGTCTGTGGAAGAGCAGCGCGCCGAGAACGCACGCCGGAAGGAGCAGATGCGTCTGCAGTTCGATTCCGACGAGGAGAAGGCCGACCCCGAGGAAGACGAGAATGCCGAGACGTGGTACGACAAGCAAAAAGCTCGAATCTCGAAGCAGCTCGACGTCAACGAGGTGGAGCTCTCTGCGCTCGACGAGGCCACGCGCCAGCAGATCGAGGGTTTCCGATCGGGCAGCTATGTGCGGCTTGTGTTCAAGGACGTGCCGTACGAGCTGGTCGAACGGTTCGATCCGAAATACCCGGTTGTTGTTGGCGGGCTGCTGCCGAACGAGACGCGGTTCGGCTTCTCGCAGGTGCGCATTAAGAAGCACCGCTGGCACCCGCGCTTACTGAAGACGAACGACCCTGTTGTGATGTCGCTTGGATGGCGGCGGTTCCAGACGTGCCCGATCTACACGACTTCGGACTCACGAACGCGTACACGCATGCTCAAGTACAGTCCGGAGCACATGTTCTGCAACGCTACGATGTGGGGCCCGCTCGTGTCGCCGAACACGGGGTTTGCGTGCTTCCCCAGCGTAAACGAGTCGGAGGCTGGTGCGAGCTTCAGGGTGAGCGCCACGGGCACGGTGGAGGAAGTCGACCAGGAGGTTGAGATTGTCAAGAAGCTGAAACTTGTGGGCCAGCCGTATAAGGTGTTTAAGAACACGGCGTTCATTAAGGACATGTTCCAGTCGACCTTGGAGGTATCGCGGTTTGAGGGCGCACAGATCAAGACCGTGAGTGGGATCCGCGGGCAGATCAAGCGGGCGCTGACGGCAGAGGGCGCATTCCGAGCGAGTTTTGAGGACAAGATCCTGCTGTCGGACATTGTGCTGCTGCGGGCATGGTGGCCCGTGCAGGCGCGGCGGTTCTACAACCCGGTGACGTCGCTTTTGTTAGCGGACAAGCGCCAGTGGCGGGGAATGCGGCTAACCGGCGCAGTACGGTTCGAGAAGGGCCTGCACGCGCCGCAGAAGAAGGACTCAGACTACGGCCAGCAAGTTGTACGGGAAGTGCGCGAGTTCAAGCCGCTGCAGGTGCCGAAGCAGCTGCAGCGACAGCTGCCGTTCCGGTCGCAGATCAGCCGGATGAAGCCGCAGGTGGAGCAGTCGTACGGAGCAAAGCGCGCGGTTGTTGTAGACGGCGAAGAGAAGAAGCTGCGGGACATGATGGTGAAGATCAACGCAGTACGCAGTGAGAAGGAGGACAAGCGGAGCGCGAAGAAGGCGGAGCAGCGGGCGAAGATGGCGAAGGAGCAGGCGAAGATCGATGGTGCTCGGGCGGAGAAGCGGAAGGAGCAGCGCAAGGAGTACTTTGCCGTGGAGGGCCGGAAGCGCGCGGCGGAAGAGTCTGCCGCCATCAAGCGGTCGAAGAAGAAATAGCCGCTGTGCCAGCACGAGCGCACTTACAATCGAAGGTAGCACTAGGCTCAACATTTACTAGACTTAATTAGATGGCTGAATGTAAAGCGAAGGACTAAACGAAGTTCGCCAGGTACTTGATGGCTTCGCCGTAGCCCGAGCGCATGGTGATCGAGCACATGAAAACCTCGATGGGGCGCGTGCCGGGCGGGAGCTCGAGGTGGTCCTTGCCCGTAGTGTACTCAAGGCCGAACTCGTGGCGCAAGTCGGTTTCGCTGACGGCCTCGGGCTTGTCGATCTTGTTGCCGAGAACGACGAATGGGGTTTGGGCGAGCTCGGGCATGGCAAGCAGAGCGTCGAGCTCGGCCTTGGACTCCGGGAATCGTTCCTGATCGGAAGCATCAATGATGTAAACGATACCGCTGACCTCAGGAAGATAGTCCTTCCAAACGCGGCGGGCCTGGACGTGGCCGCCGAGGTCGAACGTGGTGAAGCGCACGTTGCCGATCTGCAGCTCCTCGCTGGTTGGGTGGGTTGTCGGCACGAACGCGGCCATGCGGTCGGTCTTGAGGACGTGCAGGAGGGTGGTCTTGCCGGCGTTATCGAGGCCAAGGAACAGCAGCTTGCCGTGCTTGTTCATCAGCCCAAAGCTGTATAGCACATCGTAGAACCAGTTAACGATGAACATCGTGGGATTTCTTGGTGCTGGAGGAGAGACGTGGAGCGCCTGGTCCCAAGTGCCACCAGCCCGTGACTAAGCAGCGCGTCCGCCCGCACCGCGCAGCCGCGACGAAGCGACCGGGGTAGGGACCTGCGTAATGTGGTACGAGATGTCATTGGCTAACTAGGTCTAATTCAAGTAAATACTATGGCAGCAGCTAGCCAGTACGCGCCAGTAGCGGCCTACCAGTTGCTGTTGTTGCCGCTGTTGTTGCCGCCGTAGTTGTCATTGCCGCCGTAGTTGTCATTGCCGCCGTAGTTGTCATTGCCGCCGTAGTTGTCATTGCCACCGTAGTTGTCGCGGCCACCGCTACCAAAGTTATCGCGACCGCCGCCGCTGAAGTTATCACGGCCGCCGTAGCTGTCGTTGCCTCCAAAGCCGTCTCTGCTGCCGCCGTAGTTATTGTTGCCACCGCTGCCGCCGTAGTTGTCGCTGCCACCGAAGCCCGAGGACGAGTTGTTGTAGCTGTCGTTGCCGCCGTAGTTATCGCGGCGCTCCTCGCGGTGGTGGTGGTGGTGCTCCTCGCGGCGCCCGCCATAACTGTCGTTGTTGCCGCCGTAGCTGTTGTTATTGTTACCGCCGTAGTTGTCGTTGCTTCCGCCGTAGCTGCTGCTGTTACCACCGAAGCTGCTGTTGTCGTTACCTCCGTAATTGTCACGCCTGTCCTCGTCGCGGCGGTGGTGGCGCTCCTCGCCGCCGTAGCTGTTGCTGTTGCTGTTGCTGCCGCCGAAGCTGTCACCGCCGAAGCCGCTGCCGCCGTTGTTTCCGCCGTAGCTGTTGCTGTTGCTGTTGCCACCACCGTAGTCGTCGTTTCCGTAGCTATTGTTGTTGTTATTGTCCTTGCGGTCGCCGTGCATCAGCCGGCCCAGGAAGCCCTCAGACTGGCCACCGTTGTGGCCCTGGTCGTTGTTGCCGTAGCCGCCCTGGCTGCCCTGGCTGTTGAAATCCTGGTTGCCAAAGCCCTGGTTGCTCTGGTCGTAGTTGTTACCACCGTTGCCATAGCCGCCATTGCCGTTGCCGTTGCCGCCGTTGCCGTAGCCACCGTTACCATTGCCGTCGCCACCGTTGCCGTAGCCGCCGTTGCCGTTGTTGCCGTAGTTGCCCTGGCCCGGCGTGTCAAGCTTCTCGTGCATGTACCGCGACACCATGCCGCCGAACATGCCCTGGCCGCCCTGGCCGTTGTTGCCGAGCAGGCGCTGGTCCACCTGCTGCTCGAGCTGCTGCTTGATCCGGTCGCTGAAGCCGCCGCCGTTGTTGCCGCCGTTCATCCTGCACTGCTGCTGTTAGATTGGTGTGGTCAGGCTCGCGTGGTGTTTACCAATATATATACATATCCCGGCCAGTGGGCTGGGGCGCGAGTCCCGGGGCAACACGCTACGCTTGAGCCCCACGGCCAAGATTCCCCCTTTGCGTCAGCCCTTGCCCGCCTGCGCGCTGGCTGTTATCGCCCTGCCGCTCGGCCAACGACTTGGCAGTGGACACCACGCGGCGCGCGACACAGAAGCGCAAATTAAACCCGGAGAATAACATCTAATCTAATATGGTGGGCTGCGCCCTCTTATACTCATCGTTTACATGGGATCATCCATATCCTCGCACTCCATAACCCCGTCTTCATCGCTGATATACGACTCCTTTACGCCGGCACTATTCCTATTCACAATGCTTGCATCGGCATCCTTATCGGTTATAGTGTACTCTGCGCCAGCGTCGAGGTCTATACTGGCGTCGTCCTCCACATCGGAGTCGATGTCTATGCGAGCATCATTATCGACGCTGGCATCAGGATCTGTAGTATAGTCATTTTCCTCTGCCTCTTCGTCTTCGAAAACCGTTCTTGGTTGGCTCGCATTGTTCCCGTAGGGAATACGCGATCTGAGGCGATATCCCACAGATCTGGTCTCGCTATTCGCCAGAGGCA
>JAKTRO010000017.1:0-134307 GCA_030579755.1 Entelexis gropengiesseri | reverse complement strand
CCGTCGGGCCGCGACTCGCCGGCTAACAGCATCGAGCGCGGCGTGGCCGAGCTCCGCACTGCTGACCCGGACGCGGACGCGAGCGCAAGCGCCGCCGAGCCCGCCGCACCCGCCGATCCTGCCTCGAACGGCGAACCCCATGGAGAACCCTATGGCGACACCGAATTCCGGGCTGGATCCAGCGCTGGATCTAACGCCGGATCGTCCACCAGCGCGCTGGCCGAGTCCCAGCACGCCGACGCTTAGTCGAGTCGGTAGGACACTCTCTTAAAACTAGTGTTAACATCGTCAATAAATTAAATACCATACATCCTCGCATCGCACATCCTCGCATCGCACCGGGCTGGCCCGAGAATCACCACAGCGTCTCGACGTCGGTGTCCTCCTCAGACTCGGCAACGCGCCGCCGCTGCTCGATCTCGTCCTTGAACAGCGTTACTGGCTCCACGCGAGGCGCGCCGGGCGGCAGGGGCCGGAACACCTTCTTTCCGCGGAAGACGTACCACATTCCCGGTACGTTCGGCGGAGGACGAGCCTGATGCGGGTGGCCCCACTCTGCGTACGGCTCTTCTATTCGTTGATCCGCGGTCGTGGCTGTGTGTTTTGCGGTCGACAGTTGTGGAGCCTCGTCCTCGGTCTCCTCGCTCTCGTTATCGGCGCTCCCGTTGTCGGCGCTCCCGTTGTCGGTGGTCTCGTTGTCAGCACTCTCGAGCTCGAGCTCGAGCCCGTGTCCGCCGTCTTGGGCCTGCGCTGCTGGCTCCGCGTCTGGCTCTGATTCGGCGTCCTCGTCGACGCCGGCGAGATCGCGGTGGAACAGCAGCTGCGCGCGCGGCGTCACCGGCACTTTGCGTTTATTAGGGGTCTGGCGCGGCGTGGCGAGCTCGGCAACGTCGCCGGCACTGCGCTTCCGCCGGTGCGGCGTGCGCGTGCGCAGCTGCTTGCGCACGGCGTCCGGAAGATCCTCAAACGAGCCGAAACGCGGCGTTGCCGGCGTCGCCGGCACGTCGCGCAGGCTGTGTGTTCGTGGCGGCGTACTGGGGCCCATTGCAACGTGAACAGTATGCGCCAGGTCTTGATGGAATTCCGCTCAAGATGGCTGGTTCAACGCGTCGCTCCCCAGCCAAATGACATAAGTCGCAGGTGGTTGGACACCCTCACCCTTGATCCCATCCGGGGGGAGGGGGGTGTGTTTCGTGTATAGGATACATAAGGGGTGCCGCATTTGGCAGGAGGGGAAACCATATCGGCAAGGTACACTAGAATGCTACTGATGTAGAAAGTATGTGGGGGGCGCAGCTGGCGCTGCCACTAAAGATAGATCGGCTCGCCAGGCTCTGCGCGATCTCGTATAAGCCGTATATCCTTGCCGGTCAGCACCACCAACTAGCCACAACAGCTAGCCACAACAACCATAACCGAAATAGATCTGGATACCGAGCTGTATCAAATGCACAAATCAAACTAGCACCAACCTATCTATTGCGCGAACAGCGGCGGCTCTGCTGGGGAAACCAGGGCCGGGTGTGTCAGCGGCACCGTGTCAGTCCGCCGTGCATCTAAAACAGGCCACCGCCAGCTCGAGCCAACTGGACCTGATCTGGCGCGTCGAGCCGCACAACCGAACGTTTTTAGCCGAGTGTGGACCCCGAAAATATGAAGCGACGCGTCTCCTACATCGTGCATGGAGACGGCGACGCGAGCGCCAGCCAGCATGTGCGGGCGCCAAATAAAGACACGGCAGTGGTGAGTGGGCTTGTGGCAAGCAAGCACGTCCGGCTGCGGCTCGAGAACGCGGCGGATGCGGCGCTGGGCGTCGCGACGCTGCAGTGGGCGCGCGCGCGGCTGCTGGACCTGCCATTCGACCCGCCGGCTGCGCTGGGCACCCACGTCGACGCGAGCCTTGCCGCGAGTCCGGACGCTGTGCACGCGTGGGCGGCGGCGCTCGGCGTCGACATTGGCGTGCCGGTCGAGACCGACTCGTGGTTCGCGTGGTACAGCAGCCATGCGCCCGATTTCGAAGGTAGCGGCGCACGCACGCTGGCCGACGGGCTTGCCAGCAAGCTTGCCGACGAGCTTGCTGGTGCCGACGCCGTGCGCGTATCCACGAACCCAAGCACCGACGAGCTGATCGCCGAGGCGTGGTTCGCGTCGCGCGAGTGGACAGAGACGGTGTCGGCGCCGGCCGAGATGGGCGTGCTCTCCGCCG
Organism: Entelexis gropengiesseri; assembly: GCA_030579755.1. Taxonomy (NCBI): domain Eukaryota; kingdom Fungi; phylum Ascomycota; class Dipodascomycetes; order Dipodascales; family Trichomonascaceae; genus Entelexis; species Entelexis gropengiesseri. The sequence goes on along the minus strand of JAKTRO010000017.1, from coordinate 132,101 downwards.
CGCACGCGGACGGACACATGGCGCTGCGTGGGCGCGTGCGCAAGCTCGGCGTCGACGAGAAGAGCGAGCCGATGCTGGTGAGCTGGTACCCGCGGCACCGCCCGACGGCCGGCAGCGTGCACGCGCAGTTTGTCGAGCCGTACGGGCTGCACCCGGTGCTCGAGCTCGCCGTCGAGAGCGCGAAGCCGCTGCCGGTGTGCCGGCTGTTTGCGAAGCTCGACCTCCCAACCGAGGTGTTTCTCGACCAGTACCAGCTCGAGGACCTGCCGCGCTACACGCCGCCGAGCACGCTGGTGGAGGTGTGGGGCGAGACGGATCTTGAGCTGCCGGTGTGGGCCGTGCACGGGAACCGGTCGATTGGGCTGCTGATGCTCGACGACGCGGGCTCGCACCGGATCCCGCTGCATCTGCGCAATGCGCCGCCCAGCACGGCACTGGAGCTTGCGGCGCGGTTCCCCGAGCCGAGCGTGTACTGGGCGTGCCGCGACGACCGGATGCCGGAGCGCCGCAAGCTTGAGGACCGCGAGAGCGTGGGAATCGAGTCGGTGTACCCGCTCGAGAACACGGCGTTTTACGTGGTGGAGTCGAACGGGTTCGACTTCCGCGTGCCGGCGATTGGGCCTGGGCCCGAGCGGATGACGGAGCTGACGACGCTGGCCGTAGTTATTGTTGGGTTTGTAGCGGTTTTGGGGTCGGTGGTGCATGCGCTATGGTGGCAACCCAAGGCGAAGACCGACTAACCTTTAATATGCAGCTGCTCAACTAAAGACTCGTAGCGCACAACTCACAACTCACAGCGCACAACGCACAGGGCACAACTCACAGGCCACAACGCACAGGACACAGCTCACAGCTCACAGCGCACAGCGCACAGCGCTCAACTCGCAGCGCTCAACTTATCGTGCGCAGTCCACGACTCGCAGCGCGCACAGTACGAGCGTAATTGATTCGAATGCTTATATACCCACGCAAGGGTCAGAATACGTGCGCCCAGTACATACAGTTAGTTAGAGCCCGTACGAGCACAGGTCACCCGACAATCTCTAAAATCGATCGCTAACGCATCCGCACCGCCACATCGCAGGCATCTACCGCTAACGCAGGGTGGACTTTGCGCGGCCGCGCCGCTGATAGCCCATGGTGGTTAGGGCACGCGCGCTGACTCCCCACCCCAGCTGCCCCACACTCCCACAACAACGACAGCCACCTCTCTCCACGACCACCTCCACCCCTTCTAGCAGCGGAGCTCAGTACACAGAACCCCCGTCGTTCGATATGTCTGTGTACTGCACGCTGGTAATAAGCGATGCGTACCTGCCGGGCGCCGTGACGCTCGCGCACCAGCTGCGCAAGCTCGACCCGGACCACGACGTCGTGTGCCTGGCCATCGCCACCCTCGCGGCCAGCACCAAGGCCGAGCTGGCCCGGCAATTCGCGCGCGTGCACGTTGTCGAGCCCATTGACGCCGGAAACTCGCCTGAGCTTGCGCTGCTGTGCCGCCCCGAGCTGCGCTTCACCACCACAAAGCTCCATCTCTGGTCGCTGCCTTACGACCACGTCGTGTACCTCGATGCCGACACGCTGCCCGTGCGCGGGCCGCTCAGCCGGCTGTTCGAGCCGGTCGCCGAGGGCGAGGTCGGCGCCGCGCCCGACACGGGCTGGCCTGACATCTTCAACTCCGGCGTCCTGTGCCTGCGCCCGAGCCCCGTTACGTTCGGCGAGCTGCTGATCGAGCTGTCGAGCTGCCGCTCGTTCGACGGCAGCGACCAGGGCCTGCTCAACCAGACGCTGCGGTGGGTCCGCCTCCCGTTCGTGTACAACGTCACCATCTCCAGCGCGTACCAGTACCGCCCAGCGTATCTGCGGTTCGCCGACGACGTGCGCATTCTCCACTTCATTGGCGCCGCCAAGCCCTGGAACCACCGATCCGAGAAGGGCGCCGACTCCGAGGGCGGCATGTGGTGGCTCGCCTACGACGCCGCGCTCGCCGCCTCGCCGTCGAGCATCCTGCTCCCGCCCGAGGCGCTCTCCGATACCACGCCCTACGACGCCGCCAAGCTGATCGCCGCGCCGCCGGACTACTGGGATGCTGCCGTCCACGCGCCGCTGCGCGGCTCGCGGCCCGAGGCCGCGCAGATCCCCGAGCACGCGCTGCAGCATCTCCGCGTGGCCGACGACGCCGCCATTAGCGACGCCGACGCCGACGACGGCCTCAGCGTCCACATCTTCCCGGAGTTCGGCAAGCCCGTCGTGCAACTGCCATTCGAGCAGGCGCAGGCGCCGGCCGAGCGCTCGTTCTGAATCGCCCCATTCTTCCCCCTCCCTTAATCTGGCCGCATCGTTAATTTTTGTCGCATCGTTAATATGGCCGCCTCCACGGTGCTCCTCATGCATAGACTACTTCAATAACAGCTACTTCGCTTGTTGTTTGCGCTTCGTGTCGCGCAGCCTGATTGCCGCACGAACTGATTATCGCGCGGACTAATTGTCGCGTGGCCTGATTGTCGCGCGTTCTTGGCTTATCGTGAGCGTACGCTGGTTTGATTATCTCTTGTTCGGCTAGATCGCAGTTCAGGTATAAGTAAATCGGTCGATATTTGCTCAATGTCCAGTTTTGTGCGCGAAGAATCTCAATAGTGATGGATCGGGACGGTCGCGCTCACTTCAGCGCTTGCAGGTAGTCGAGATGGAACACCGTTGGCACCTCGCGCGCATCGCCGCCGTCCCCCAAAACGTCTCCATACCGCATCGCCAGCCGCGTGTACAGCAGCACAAGCAGCACCGCGTCCCAAGCAACCACAAACATCGTGCTTCCCGTGCTGGCCGGCCGCGTCCCGTATACCAGCGTGAAGATCCCCGTGCCCGGTAGCGCGCCGCCCCATTGCGAGGCATGGACGTGGCTGTACACCGCCACCGCTGCATTTGCAACAGCGAAGAGCATCACCCCTCGCCGGTGGCTTGCGTTCATCAACTCCCGGTACGCGGCCGCCCCCGCTTCTTGCTCAACAATCGCCCGCCGCAGAACCGACACGACAAGCAGCCGCATCCAGCTCGCATCGTAAATGTAGATCACCACCATCGCAACAAAGGTGATCACGTCCACCTGGTGCCGCATGTGGCTGCGACACGCAGCCTCGTCGAGCATTGCCTGCTCTTCGTTCGCCCGTCGTAACCGCCAATATAGTGGGTGGTGCTGGCTCCAGTTCCCTAAGCGTTGTGTGGGTCACCTGTCCGCCACTAACCACACCTCCTCTGCGCACCGCCGCATACTTCATTCATAGTATGGCGGTCCCTTCTCGCGAAACCCGTGCTGATCCCAGGCTGGAGGTAACCCGAGACAGCTAACCCCCGGATAATGATGAAATTTCGGCTGCGCCGTGCGAATTCAGGCTCATATGTACCCGGCGCGCAATACGATCGGCATGCTTGCCAATCCGGATGCTTCACCGGCTCGTTTCAAGCGGCACTGGACTTTGGAAGCAATATGGAACTCGCGCAGGACTGATCAGCCGTCCATTTCGGCTACCCTCGCAGCTCCTCGCACGTTCCTCAAAACGCACACGACCTGAGCACCAAAGGGTCGCGCAGCAGGCTGCTGCAGTCACTAGGGCACGATGCATGCGCATGTGACCGCTGAAGCATTCGCAGCGGCTCGGGTCTATTTATTCGGAAGGCGTAAACGAGACCGGGGCAGTACCTCAACCGCTGAACTTCTACCAGTGTCTGCTCAATTTTCCAACCAGAAATGACAAGCATCGAGCATCTAGACTTCCGGACCATCACGTACGCCAAGGCCCACGACTTCGCGCGGGTTATGGTCGATGCGTTCCGAGATGAGAAAATCGGCCTCGCGTTCACCCCACAAAAGAAGAAGCTCAACGACGCCTCGCTGCCCCCCATTGCAGAGTACGAGGAACTGCTCCCCAAGGTGCGCGAGTTCGAGTCTCGTGTCGTCAGCCTCGCGCGCCACCTCTACATCGGCATCCGCAGCGACTGGCGCAACCAGATGTTCATTCTCCGCGATCCCCAGGGCCTGCCCGTTGCGGGCGCAGAGTGGGCGCTCCCAAAGTATCTTACCCCGCCATACGGCACGCCCTCGCTCTTCTACCGCGCAAAAACCCTGCTATTGCGTGGGTGGTACTACGTACTCAGCCTGTTTGAGCCGCGTCGGCCGGACTTTAACCTGTCCCCAGTCGGCCGCCTCTTCCAATCCGCCTCGGACGAGTACCAGTGCACTGATACCGACGAGCGCGTAAAGGAGCTGGAGGCTCTGCCTGTCGAGCAGCTTCGCGCAACAACCTATCCAATGTCCTCGAGCTACTATCTGCATCTGTTCTTCGTGCGCTCGGGCCAGCAGGGCAAGAAGTATGGCAAGCTGATCATGGACGAGACGCTCGCGGTTATGAAGAAACACCTCGCCGCGCCGCCCACGTTTCCCCCGGGCGCGCCGCCCAAAGCAACGCTACAGGCCGTGCCGAACGCTCGCGGGTTCTACAAGAAGTACGGCTATACGCACGGCGCCGAGGCACACCGCAAGGGCGAGAATGGCGAGGACCTTGTTGTCACGTATTTTTTCATGAATTTGGATTGATCTCCATCCAGTGGAGATTATCATTAATTACCTAGATTACGCTTTATGATGCTCTATTAGTGATGCAGGGCTTCTGCGGGTCTGTGGGCGCCCGCCTCCCGGGACGTCCCCTATGGCTGTGGTCATCGACGATCGAGACCCAGCCGGGGACTATGATTATAAGCTGTGGCTGATATGGCTGCTGGCACAGAGTGTCTGTGCACTACGCTTCACGAAGAGCCGTGACTGTCGGAGACTGTGCCTGAGGTCTTCGCGTCGGACTGCGTGCCGCTGTAGTTCCCAGCATAGCCGCTTTCAATGGAAGACACCGACGACACCGAGCCGGTGCGCCCGCTGCTCTGGTGCCGTGCCAGGGGCTTGGCGGTGCTTTCCTGCGTGACTCTGCCGCTCGAGGTGACCGCTTCCAACTCACCGTCGGCATCTTCACACTCATCATCCTCGTCTACAGCAAATTGGCCATCGTCGCTTCCGATAGCATTTGCGTCGGTACTTACGTTCTTGTCCTCTGCCTGAGGCGGGCATTCCTGCTTCGCGGCCTTGGCTCGCGCAATGCGCTCTTTGGTGCGCGTCATGATCACCAGTTTGCCAATTACCTCCTCGCCGACCAGGAACACAAACACGCTGGCATATACGCCGACAAATCCAAGGTTTGTGAGCGCATTGTGGTTGGCAAGTGGCACGGTTACGCAGATCGCGACACAGCCGAGGCGGAACATGGTGCGTATAAGTTGCACCAAAAAGCGGTCATACGTCCAGTAGTCCCAACGTGGAAGCAAGTCTAGAATCGTGAGACAGAGAAGTGCGACGCCGATTCCGGCGCCCCAATAGTAGCGGCCTGACTGACTTGCGCCTTGCTCCACTGTGGTCGGATGCACAAGCTGAGCAACCGAGGCCGACGCTACAATGATTCCACCCGCTAGGGGCCAGTGTAGGAACGTGTATATGATAGCGGTCGTCCAGCGGCGACGTACAGGGTGGATCTTGGAGACAGTCCAGTCATCGGTGAAGTAGAGCCAGTTGAGGTTGAAGGAGACAAGAAGAACGCAGAACGCGCGACCGTAGTACACCGACACACCTGCGGAGTGAGGGAACTTAGCAACTTGATACAGCAAGTTGGTGACACTCTCGCCCAAAACAATCGTGAAGAATGCTCCGTTGCGGTCGGCGGCATGCTCGATGTTGACGACGGCGACGCTAGCGCGCTTGACCTTGTCCTGGAACCAGCTTACAGTCTCGACATCACAAATCTTAGCCTGAAACTTCGCGACGGTGCGGTTAAGCAGCACGCCGAAGAACAGCTGGAAGTTCTCGACAATGCCCGCAGCGCCAAACAGGATTGTGCCGGTTTGAATAGTCGGCGTAAACATGGAGCCGAGGTACAGCCCGGAGGCAACAAGCATCCAGATCGCAAGCACCATCTGGTCGAGGAAGAATTCAGGCAGGTAGAACGCGTAGAAAACGTGGAGAATGAACCGGATACACTTCGCAACAAGCAGGAAGCCAACTGCGCCCCGCATTGAGGAGTGCGTGGAGCTGTTATCGACGTAGTGGCCGTCCTCGATCTCAACACCGGTCGAATTCGCTGAGTATCCGATCAAAATCGCCATCATGCAAAACGTGTAAATGCGCTGCATAAAATCGTCCATGGCGCTTGTGTTGACATAGTTGCGGTAGTCGGACCAGATTGACCACGCGCCCCAGAACGTAAGCACGAACCGGGCGACAGCAAGACCCGTCTCGGTCTCGCTGGCGAGGTCGGCAAGCTGGTGCACGACACCAACCATAACCAAGTCAAGGAACAGCTCGAATTGGCCAACGGGTCGCTTGCCTTTCTGGCGATGTATGCGTCCAGCCTTAATATATTGATGGATAGTGGGTGTTTGGATGAACTTGTGATTGAACTCCTTTTCAATATGAACGATATGGTCGACATGTCCGAACTCGTGCATATGCTCAGCCTCATTAGCGCCGTGGTCGGCGGGCACAGGCGGCTCTTCGAAGTGGAGCTTTATGCCAGTCATCAGAGGTTGCTTGTGCAACGATTGCAACTCGCGAAGCACTTGTGATAACAAATAGTTTTTATCTACGACAAGGCGCAATGCCCGCGACAGCTATGGCGATGAGTAATGACAGCCTTTTCTTGCATATAATTGCACTACAGTTAGGGCGGATCCAAGACGGTTGTGCAACGCACCCGATGGCCAACGTGTGCCCAAGCTGCGTTACAGTGGCCGATGAGGATAGCATGCTGCGCGGTACAGGATGCGGTGGTGAGCTGCCCTCGATGTGTTACAGTCCGCATGGCCCTTGAAAATGGCCCAGCTGATGGCACAGCTAGATCTCTTGTATCGGGATGCATAATAACCCTCTGACATGCCATGTGACTTGCTCGGGTCAAGAGGTCACCCGAGATTCACGTTGCGGGGTTGAACTCGCCTGAGCGGAACCGAACGTGCCGCAGGCCCAAACCACACACCCCAGGCCACTTACATGTGTGCGGCACTAGGACGACGTACGTAGGAAGATACGGCCGCTAGGCACCATCAAAGGAAGAGAATTTTTTGATGAAAGATAGAAGATAGAAGAGGCTGCCAATTTGGTCCAGATATGTGAAAACAGGAGGTATTTAAGATGTAATCAAGGCGGTGATCTACGAATAGAGCGGCGAGCTGAATAAATAATTTCTATATACATGAGCCGGCCAAAGCTTAGTTGAGGCCCGCAACGCTTGCAGCTCTTTGGTAGAGCGGTTCGTCCGCCAGCATTGAAGCTGACTCGTACCTGGCGGATCTCTGGAGAGCGTGCATGAGCGCCGCATTTTTACTCCTATGCTCAGGATGGCTAATAATCATTTCGTGGACGTAGTCGAGGGTTGCCGGCTCGATGCCAGCGTTTCTGTGGGCCTCTACGATCTCGTCAGGGGTGACCTGTGTGTACCAGTAGTCATACGCGGCCGCGGTTTTGTCGCGCGTGAGCTTCAGGACCCCCGCATACGTGAGCGGCCGGGGCAGCGACATGTAAAGTGTAGATTTTCCCGTCGAGCGAGGTGGTGCAGCATGAGCTTGTATGGCCGGACTAGAAATTGTGACTGTCGTGCCAGCAGCAGAGTAGACAGCTGGCATCGCGGCGACTCGGCGCACAAACAGGAACTGCTGCTCGTCTCCGAGCTTTGCATTTAATGGATCGAGTGCCAAGCCGGCGTGGAGCACGGCCTGCCACTCTGCCTCGCTTTGGCCAAGATGCCGCAGGCAGACGGCTTTGCGCCACAGCACTTTGATGCGAAGGCCCGGCGGGCATTCGAGCGCGAGCGCCGCATCGCAGTCGGCGAGCCCGCTCGCCCACTGCCGCATGTTGATTGCGGCGGCGGCGCGGTTTGCGAGCGCGGCCACTAAGCTGGGCTCCTGCTCCAGCGCGGCTGTGTACCAGTCTGCTGCCGCCTGCCAGTTAGCGGCCTGGAACTCTTTGTTGCCTCGCTCTTTAGCGTCCATCACGCCAATCCTTAAAATTCGTTGGACGATGTGTAGCGAGTGTGGGGCAGCGTCAGAGCCGGCGCTGGTGCTGATTCTGGTGCTGGTGTTAGCGCTGGTGCTGGGGGGTTGTGGAGCGGCGAGTTAGAATAGCTGTGAAGTGCGTGAATAAGCAGCGAAAGGGAGGTTGTGACCAGCGAGCTGTGCAGGACAAAGAGCCCACTGCATATTCTGCCTTGTGAAACGGTATCTTGATTTCAACTAGGTATGGTTCAAGGGCTCATTGAAGTCATGGACGGCAGGGGTGCGGCACGGCGTGGTCCGCGGACGGCCTCGCGTGTATCCGCTACGCGAGGGTACGGGTAGTTTGTGGGACAGTGTACCTTGCATACCCTCGCCCCTTCGTTCGGACCGCAAATATGCTTCGGAGCCGGGCCAGGCCGCTGAAGCCAAAGTCCGGACCGCAAGCGCGTGTGTGCGTAGCTTGGTGCCCGTAAATAGCCTAATATCTCCATAACCTTGGCAGCGCGGCCTGGCGTCTGACTAACGCGTGGTCGCATCATCATCCCATTTTTCCTCCCATAATCGCACGCGTCGGCCTGTCCCTGAGTATGCAGCGCCAGCCACCATACGACCAGCGCTACCCACCGGGGCAGTACCCGCAGTATCAACAATATGGCCAGTATGGCCAGTATGGCCAGCAGCCAGCCGCCCAGGGAGCGTGGGGCTACACCGGCCAGCCCGCGGCTGGGTACACGGGCCAGCCTGCCAGCGGCCAGGCGTACAGCGCACCATACGCACACTACAGCCAGCAGCCCGCCGGGGGAATGCCGATCCACGCGCCAGGCAACGCGCAGCCCTCGCCGTACTACGCGTCGCGCGTGAACTCACCGCAGGCGCCCGCGCCGCGCGGCGAGTCCGCCGGCACCGGCGGAGCCGAGAACGGCGACGCGATTCTCGCGCGCTTGAAGCAAGACTTCCCGGAGATCCATGAGAAGACGCTGGCCACGGCGGTGCGCACAAAACGCACATACCACGACTCGCTGGCGTGGCTGCGGCTCATGCAGCGCCAGAACCTGATGCCAATGGCGGCCCCCGCCTTGCCCCAGCAGCAGGCACCGCAGCGGCGCACGATTCGCGAGAAGTTCAGCGCAAATCAACACCAGTCGTACCAGCCTGCGTTCCAGCAATATGCGTATGGTCAGCCGGGCCAGCCCAGCCCCGTGCAGCGGCCAGGATTCCCGGTAAAGCGCCCGCTCGACGAGGATGACAGCGCGAGCGACGAGAGCGACAGCGACAACTACGACCCCGACGTTGCCGCGGCGCTCGACGCGCGTCTGCTCGAGTTCCTCAACACGGCGAGCGCAGACGCGATTGCCGACGTTGCGGCCCAGCCGATGGAGATGGTCGAGGCGCTCGTCAAGAAGCGGCCGTTTGCAACCCTTGGGCTGGCTGCCAAGGTCGATGTGCCCTCGGCCACGCCGGCGCCCGAGCCGGGTGCCAAGCGCCGGCGAGGCGCGGCGAAGAAGCCTGCGGGCCTCAAGATCATCGACGCGGCGCGCACCACTCTCCGCGGCTACGAGGCCGTCGACGCCCTGATCAAGGAGTGTGCGCGCATGGGCCGCACGGTGCAGAAGGGTGTTGCGGCATGGGGGCTCAACGACGAGACGCTCGAGACTACGGGCCACGGCTTCTTCAAGGACCAGCCCGCCATGCTTGCCGAGGGCGTCCAGCTCAAGAACTACCAGCAGGTCGGTATCAACTGGCTCTCGCTGCTGTACAAGCAGCGCCTCTCCTGTATCCTTGCCGACGAGATGGGTCTCGGCAAGACGCTTCAGATCATCGCCTTCCTCGCCCACCTCAAGGAGATTGGCGAGACCGGGCCGCACCTCGTAGTGTGTCCGGCCTCCACTCTGGAGAATTGGCTGCGCGAGTGCGCACGCTTCTGCCCGGGCCTGGTTGTCGAGCCATACTATGGCGGGCAGCCCGAACGGGCCGAGATCCGCGAGCAGATCCTCGCCCAGGGCGCGAAGTTCGATGTCCTTGTCACCACCTACAACCTCGCGACCGGCGGTAAGCAGGACATGGGCTTCCTCAAGTCGCTCGGCTTCAACGTCTGCGTTTATGACGAGGGCCATCTCCTCAAAAACTCCCAGAGCGAACGCTATAACAAGCTCATGCGCCTCCGCGCTCGCTTCCGCGTCCTCCTAACGGGCACGCCCCTCCAAAACAATCTGCGAGAGTTGGTCTCGCTGCTCTCGTTCATCCTTCCTTCGCTGTTTGAGCAGAACAAGGAGGACCTTCTTGAGGTGTTTAGGTTCAAGGCCAAGGCCACGGCCAATGGCTCAGAGGAGAGCCGCGACGAGTTGCTCAGCGAGCAGCGCATCCGCAAGGCAAAGACCATGATGACTCCATTCGTCATGCGCCGCCGCAAGGAGCAGGTACTTGCCCACCTGCCGCCTAAGAACCACGAGATCTTGGAGTGCGAGATGACCGCCTCTCAAAGCGCGCTCTACCTGCGCGAGGTCCGACAAAACAAGAAGGGCCTCAAGTCAGCTAAGCACGACGTCGACGAGCACCCGACCACCAAGAAGGGGCAGCGCGAGGCCGGGAAACGCCTGGACAATGTGCTGATGCAGCTCCGCAAGGCGGCCCTCCACCCACTGCTGTTTCGCGAACACTATCACGACGAGCGGCTCCGCAAAATGGCCAGCGCGATCATGAACGAGGAGCAGTACAAGAAGGCTAACGAGACCTACATATTCGAGGACATGCAGGTAATGAACGATTTCGAGCTCGACCGCCTGTGCCGCCAGTTCCCGGTCACTCTCGGCGAGTATATCCTCGATGAGGCGCTGTTTACCGATAGCGGCAAGGTCAAGAAGCTTGTTGAGATGCTCAAAGAGATGAGCGCGCGCGGCGACCGAATACTGCTGTTCTCGCAATTCACCCAAGTCCTCGACATCCTCCAGCGCGTGCTTGACATCCTGAAGCTAAAATTCCTGCGCCTCGACGGCCAGACCCCCGTCGAGCTCCGCCAGGACCTCATCGATAAATATCACGACAACGAGGATATCAGCGTGTTTCTGCTGTCGACCAAGGCAGGGGGATTCGGGATCAATCTTGCCGTGGCCAACGTCGTTATCATCTTCGACCTCAGCTTCAACCCGCATGACGACAAGCAGGCCGAGGACAGAGCCCACCGCGTGGGCCAGACTCGGCCTGTGCAAGTGGTGCGGATGATCACAAAGGACTCCATTGAGGAGAATATTCTGCAGCTTGCCAACACCAAACTCGCCCTCGACAAGCAGGTGTCTGAAGAGCAGAATGAAGATGATGAGGACGAGATCGATGCAGAGAAGGAGGCATATGTTGCTGGTATGCTGCTGGACGGCGAAACACCCGAGAATGACAGTGACTCTGAGCAAGGCAGTGCCGCTGAGGCCAAGCCCAAGCCCACTTCAAACGTCAAAGCGGAAACGAAACTAAAGTCTGAGGCCACCAGCAGCGAACCTGAAGAGGCTGAACCCGAAGAAGCCGAGCTTAAGGCCGAACGGAAGCTGGGTGCTAAAAAGGAAGCCAAATCCGGAGCAGCTCTCACTAATGGCGCTGGTCCCGTCAAGTCCAATGGCTCTGGGGCTCAAGGCGCAATTCTGGAAGCGGAGCCTGCTGTTCACGCAGAGGAGTCCGACGGCGACGACTTCGGTTCCGACGAAGAGGACTCTGATGGCTTTGTCTCGTCCGATGAAGAGGTTGCCCGGCCTGTGAAGCGCCGCGCCGTGCGCGCGTCGCGCAGCAAGCGGGCCAACTTCGAACCTGTGGAGCGCACTCGAGGCCGGTCGAGGCGCGGGTGAACGCTTTTATTATTATTATTATTATTATTGTTTAGACTGTAATCATAGCTGAAGTTCCAGATTTCTCTTGCCCGGCTCTGTGGCGCCTTTGCCGCTCGCGCCGGACAATTGTAAACTGACTTGGCGAAGCTATCCGTATGGGCGGAACGCGTATTGCTCGTCGATGCTGGGCTTTGCGCGCTTGCGCTGCTGTGAGGGATGTGGCACCGATTTGTGGGCCTTGCTGTTGTCCGCTTTCACCAGCTCGGCAATTGGCTGCTGTTCGTCGTGTTCACGGCTGTTGCTGCGGTGGACCAGAAATGCTACAAGTGCTACCAAGCACAGCAGTCCAATCAATGCGTTCGCTTTACCGATCAACAGCCCTGCCCCGAACATGGCGATGTGGGACGGGGCCAGCAGCGGCTTGCTGGCATCCTGCCGTGGTGGTTCAGTCTGGGTTTGCTGCGGTAGAAGTGGTTGCGCGAGCTCGGGCATTGCAACCGCACCACGAATTTTACGCGACCTTTGGAATTTTGGTGGGCTGAGGTCAGGAATGGAGAGGTGCAGGGCGTTCGCTGCAGCGCCGTGAGCCATGGTAGGGGACCCGTGCACGGACTCGCTACCGCGCTGCAACGCTGTTTCAGATTGCTGCAGAGCGCGCGCGCTTGGGGTTTGAGATAAACAAACACCGCCGACCCGCCTTGCCCAGGCCCAGCCTGGCGTGCATGTGACCACATAGCTGTGACCACGGAGCTTGCACGGGCGCGCGAGCTCAGGCGCCGTCGCGCCGAGCACTACATATGGTTACTCCTATTAGGGCTACATGGTTGTAGGGCTTCTGTTAGTCATATGTCCTAGCCGTCGACGCAAGGTTGGGCAGAGAGCGGGTCGCGCTACATGTTGCGGCGAGGCGGTAGGTCACGCTACCCACTCACGCCGGGGGCAGCTGGATCACCACACCCCATCTCCAGAGCGATTTTCCATCCGAACCCCGAAAGTAGAAAACCATGTCGTTTGAGCTTACCGAGGCCGACGCCCAGCTGCTGCTTGCTGCCCAGGCGCATATTGGCGCTAAGAACGTCCAGGTCGCGAATGAGCCCTACCGCGCGGCGGCTCGTCCCGATGGCGTGAACATTATCAACTTCAACAAGACGTGGCAGAAGATCCAGCTCGCTGCGCGCATTGTCGCCGCGGTCCCTAACGCCGCCGACGTTGTTGCCGTTAGCGCGCGCACGTACGGCCAGCGTGCCGTGCTGAAGTACGCCGCCCACACCGGCGCGACGCCGCTCGCCGGCCGCTTCACGCCCGGCAACTTCACGAACTACATCACGCGCTCGTTCAAGGAGCCGCGCCTGATCATTGTGACGGACCCGCGCACGGACTCGCAGGCCATTCGTGAGGCGAGCTACGTGAACATCCCTGTCATTGCGCTGACCGACCTCGACTCGCCGCTTGACTTCGTTGACGTTGCGATCCCCTGCAACAACAAGTCGAAGCACTCGATCGGCCTGATCTGGTGGCTGCTTGCGCGCGAGGTCCTGCGCATCCGCGGTACCCTTCCCGACCGCGAGACCGCCTGGAGCGTCATGCCCGACCTCTACTTCTACCGCGACCCCGAGGAGGCCGAGATCCAGCTCGCCGAGGAGGCCACTGCTCTTCTCGCCACGGAGATTGCCGCCGAGTCTGTGCAGCAGGCCCCCGCCGGCGAGTGGGACATCGCTGCTGGCGAGGGTGCCAGCCAGGACTGGGCTGCCGACGAGGAGTGGACCCAGCCCGCTCCCCAGGAGGCATAAGCTGCATCATATCAAGCGGGTCTTGCTTGCTGACTGCGGCGTAAAATATATATCTTAATATTGAACGATAACGTGTATTCTTGGGCTGGCCGCTCCAAGGCGGAGCGGCTAGGCGGCCGGAGCACGCAGTCAGAATATTTAACCTCGATCAATAGCAATTCCAGATTACAATCAGGAGACCTGCCATGGCCCGCTTGAGAATGGGCGGGATGGCCATATTGGACAGAGCCGGGGGGGAGACCCAAGGCTCAGGGTATGAAAATTTTTTTGATGTTCGGCGCGACGATCATTCTGCTGCCTCGCTCGCCCATTTAAATTAATAATTTGCCGCGCGGATTAGCTCGGCGCATCCATTTAAGATCCTGCCGGCACAAGTGAGGCAATATTCGCGCATCACACGCTACCACGACGCCCAAGGGTAGTAGTCGTCGAAAAAAATTACATCAGCAAGAATCTATCGCGGGCGGGTTTGTGAGGGCACCGGCGACACTAAATTTTTAACTGGGCCGAGAGTCGTCATGGCGGGATATCCCGAGGTCTCATCCAACCCGCACGACCGGCAGCACTCCAGCCATCACGGAGGGCATGGTCCGACGGGCCACACGCCGCGAAACCAAAACGGCTTTCCGCAGCTGTCGCGGAAGTTTGTGGCCCGGCGAATCTCCGAGGGCGAGACCGGGCGGCTGAAAGAAGAACTCAAGTGCCAGGCGTGCGGCAAGGGGTACAAGCATGTGTCCTCGCTGGCGAAGCATTTGTGGGAGCACACGCCCGAGTGGAACGTCACGTCGAAGCTGCTCATCTCGAAGCACCAGCAGGTGCAGCTGCTCGAGGCAGCATCGATTCTCGTGTCCATGAACGGCGAGAACGAAGATGAGAACCCCGACGGCGATAGCGAGAGCCCCGACGGCGAAAGCGACGAGGCGCTCGAGGATGAGCAGGACGAGAGGGCCGCAACGGCTGATCCCGCGGGCGCAGAACCCGTGCTCACCCCGGCACGAGATATCCCGATTCTCAGCGCAAAACCCATCAACAAAACGCCGCTGTCCAAGCGCCGGATGTCCCATGCTGCTGGCAGTGTGGCGGCAGGCAGCGTGGGCAGCCTGGGAACGATGAGCCGCCTCGGCAGCAGCTTGGTGCAGCAGGCGTCGCCGCTGCCCGAAACTGTTCTTGGCAAGGACCACGCACACAATCCGCCGCACCGCAGCAGGCGGCGCAGCCACGGGCCCTTCAGCCTCCCACGCGAGCCCAGTCTTGTGCGCGAATCCAGCTACGGTCTCGACGACGACGGGCTTCAGGATCCGCTCGACCACGACTCCACCGACCCGCGCGACTCGTCGCCGAATGAGGATAAGCGCGACGAGAGCAGCGTCTTTGGCGAGCTCGAGGTATGATAGCATGCTGCTCAATGGCGCTGCTGCGGGCCTAACCGCAGGTCTTTGCAGGCCTTTCTTTGGACTAGTGTGTTCTCAATTGGCTCTTTAGCCGTTGATCAGCTTGTCTGGTCGACGAGTCGTCGACGAGCGCCTCGCTGCAAGGCGTACGAGCCGCCAATTCGCGCACGCTTCGTGCAAGCGGCTCACGCACGCGGTCACCGTGCCCCGCACATCCCGCTCGTGGGCTCTGGGGCCTAAAAGTACTTACTATATCGTCATCAGAAGAATGACGACCGTGTTTTATCTCGATCGGCGCCTGCTTGCCCTTCTCCTCAAGGTGCATTGCTGGGCCACGTGGCTACGATGAGCGGTGCGGCGAGGGTAATGCCGGCGATGCATACGGCTCGATCTCCCGCCTCTAGCCGCTTGAACCTAAGCGCCGCGCCTGCTCTCAATCCCACACAGCTCACCAATCGGGCTCTCTAAACCCCCGGATTCCGCATGAACACGGCGGCTCGTGCTCAGAAAGCGAGTAGCCGCGTGTCAAGCGCGAGCAGCCACTACCTCTAGGCCCCAGCTGCGGTGCGGCTCAATTCGCGCCGCACGTGCTTAGGGTACCTAATCGTTCTGGCGCTGCCACCCCCCAATACCCGCCCTCGCAATAGCGATCGCTTAGAAAATGCTAGCAAATTATGATGATGGTCAGAATAATGGTACATAATGGTAACTCTATACGGATGCTGTAGCGCAGTGCGACTGCAGCGGACCGCAAGGCTATGCGAGCAGCGCTCGCAAGCTCTAAATTTCTTGTCTACTTTCCAGCCCCTTTATGAGACTCTCGTTCGCTCCGCTCACCCTCCTCGTCCCCCAATTCCTCTCCCCCAATTCCTGTGCCGGCCCATAGCCACCCGCCCGTTTCACCTCTGTTGGTACGCGAGCATCAGCGCGGTCTCAAGGTGTGATATTGCCGAGCCTGTGTGACACGGACTACCCTTGCCCGTTCCACCGGAAAATAAACAAACCCACACACAACGCCTCTCTCCCTTCACCCCCCGCAACGTGGAAAGCCGTCCCCCGAAGCACAATGGTGACCTTCAAGCGCATTTTCCTGGCCATTTGTGTCATGCATATCACCATGGCCCAAGACTTCGGTGCTTTCGAGCTCCACTCATCGCTCACGACGTACTCCAACACCCTTATCGACGCAACTACCTATGTGCTCCCCGGCTTTGAGCCCAGCTCTAGCACTGGCGCGTTTTTGCCTCCAACCTCAATTGAGACTCCTGCCTTGGTGGGGCCTTCAAACTCGCTCTCTGTCACTGTTTACCCGGCCCCTCCGACTACAGCGCCCATTCTCACCACCACGCCCGCAATTACCTTCCGTACCCAGGCCCAGCACTCGCAAGCTGATACTGGCACGAATCCCACGTCCATTTCTACCGGTGATGAGTCCGCGTCATCGCTGTCGAGCAGCCTCACTTCGGCCGCAGCGCCACCGGTGTCGCAGACCCAGCGTGCTTGTCTTGACCATGAGACAACTGTGATTGTATTCTCATCCACTACTGGGACGGTAACTGGCACTCGCACCTCCACCAGCATATGGTATATGACAACCCGCATTTACGCCAATCACACCCTTGATAGAGGGGCGCCGCCTCAGCAGGCAGCGACTACTTCAACTCCGGCTTCAACTCCTTTTACCGCTGTCCCTCTTGCTGTTCCCTCGGCTCACTCTGCAGGCTGCTCTATCTCGAGCGCTATTGAGCTTACTACCTCGGTATCGGTCCGTACAGTTACGCCTACATCGACCGCGGTGCAGTTTGTCACGACCACGCACTCAAAGTTACCCCCGCCCGCTTGCAGCAGCTACGTCCCCTCTTATGGTATTCCGAAACTCCAACCTCTCTCGACGGCGGTTTTGCTACCCCCTAGTCCCCCCATGGTTACTGCTCCTGGACCTGCTCAAGCGTGCGGCAGTCAGGTGTATACTTCGGTGGTAACGTCGCTTTTGATTCCAAGCTCCCTGGAATATTTCACAACCACTCACAATGGCATCAGTATTGTTGTTGTCGCTCTTCCTCCTCCTGCTTGCAGTACACCTGTTTGGCCCTTCCACGAGAATCCTCAATGGGACGGCCTAGGTACAACCCTTCAGACAGAATACCCTACGCTTCAGCAAGTTCCCACGAATCTGGCCTTGAGTCTTACTCGACTTCATGCGGCGCCGATTTCTGTTACGCGAGACCCTGTTATTGTCGGCCGAGCTATAGACGCCAGCGCCGCTCTTCCTACTGCTGCCCTGGCCACCGCGTCGTTTCCAGGTACTTCATGTCAAACCAATGCTACTCCTATGGGTTCTGTGAGTCCTGATGATGAGTATTCGAAATTTTTCAGTTGGCTGGAGACCGTGCTGGGCGCAACTGTATCGATGGCACAGACAACTACGCAGACAACGACGAAAACAACGACACAGATCGTGTATTCCGGGACCACTGTGACGTTGCCAGCTTCTCGGCCTCTTCCAATCTCTTCCTCCTCCGTCCGCATCTTCTCTTCCACCATCATCGGAGGTACTGGGGCCTCTAGTGTCACCGCTACTCCTCCCTCTTCTTTCTCAACCCCTTTGAGGTCATCGGCTGAGCTACCTCGGACAACTCAGACTCCGAATTCATCGCAACTTGCCGAAACCTCGGATTTAGTCACTGGCAGCGGAACCGCGCAGCAGCTTGAATCATCGCACCATATATCCTCTCGGTCGCGCCACTGGTGGGACTCACAGACTGGCTCCAGCACGGCTCTAGCCCCGCGGCGTTCATCCACTACATCTCTCATCAGCGGGGCTACTCTCATCACGGTCTCCACGGCTACTTCCACAACGGCTTCCATCTCCGCAACGGCTTCCACAACGACCTCTACCACGGCCAGCTACACGACCAACGGGCTTAGTATGCCATCTTCGAGTTCCGTGTCAAGTCTAGCTCTGTACGAGTGCGTCCCGTGGTCTAGCTCAAAGGACCTGCTCGTTTGCAACATCAATCACGGTCAGCCGGGGCACAGGCCTTCCTTGCTGCTGATCCTGCCAGTGGCCTTGGCTATGATTCTAATCATGGTGTAGCACAAGCCGAAGAGGCCTCTATATAATTTTTATGCGATTCCAAATATCAAACTTACGCATATGCATATATACAGACATGTCCTGCAAGGAAGCGCAGGCATGTTTATTGGTTATTTACATCGAGGTACTTCTTGAACGCCTCGTGTTCGTTATCCTTGAATGGTCGCTCGCCAAGCAGGCGGACGAGGTCATTGCGGGTGAGCTGTTCCTTCGCCAGTAGCTCCTCGGCAACTGACTCCACCAGTGCCTTTTTCTCGGTGAGCAGCTGCTTGCAGCTCTCGTGGGCAGTGCTGATGATGTTTCTCACCTCTGTGTCGATGACTGCATCAGTGGCATCGGAGTATGGCTTCTGCACGGCGCCTTGCGGCCGATCGAGGCGCACAACGCCAACCTTCGACGAGAAGCCGTAATCGCACACCATGCCCTTGGCAATTTGGGTGACGCGCTTGAAGTCGTCGCTGGCGCCCACGGTGACGGTATCAAAGAAAATCTCCTCGCTGACGCGGCCACCTAGAGCCACAGTGATCAAGTGGATCATGCGGTTTTCGGTTGTGATGGTGGCGTCGCTGGGAAGCAGCTGGGCGTAGCCCAACGCGGCAGAGCCGTGCGGCACGATGGTGACCTTGACGAGCGGATCGGCGTACTTGAGGAACCAGCCGGCAACAGCGTGGCCAGCCTCGTGGTACGCAACGATACGGCGCTTATCGGCGGGCAGCACGCGGGAGCGGCGCTCAAGCCCGGCAATGACGCGGTCAATCGCCTGCTCGAAGTGCGGCATCTCCACCTGGGAGGCGTCTGAGCGGGCGGCAGCGAGCGCGGCCTCATTGCAGCAGTTTGCAATGTCGGCGCCGGAAAACCCGGGGGTCATTGCCGCGAGCTTGCCGCTGAGCTCGTTGATCTTCGGATCGACCTTGATGCGCGCGAGATGGACCTCGTAGATCGCCCTCCGGTCTTCCAGCGTGGGAAGATCGATGTTGATGTGGCGGTCGAAGCGGCCCGGGCGCAGCAGAGCCTTGTCGAGCATGTCAGGGCGGTTTGTGCCGGCGAGAACGACGATGTGCTCGTCGCTGCCGAAGCCGTCCATCTCGACGAGCAGCTGGTTCAAAGTGGCTTCGCGCTCGTCATTGCCGCCGCGGGCGCCGGCGCCAGCGCGCGCCTTGCCAATGGCGTCGATCTCATCGATCCAGATCATGGCAGGCGCCTTTTCCTTAGCCTTTTTGAACAGGTCGCGGACGCGCGACGCGCCGACGCCAGAGAACATTTCGACAAACTCTGAGCCCGAGACCGAGAAAAACGGCACCCCGGCCTCGCCCGCAGTGGCCTTGGCCAGCAGCGTCTTGCCCGTGCCGGGGGCGCCCGAGAGGATCGCGCCGCGCGGAATCTTGGCACCGAGCCGCTCGTACTTGTTGGGGTTCTTCAGGAACTTCACGAACTCCATGATCTCAGTCTTGGCCTCGTCCATGCCAGCAACGTCGTCGAAACGCACCTTGACGTCGGTGTTCGGGTTGTACAGCTGTGCCTTTGTTTTGCCAACCCCGAACATGCCGCCCATGCCGCCGTTGCCACCGCCCGAGCGCGCGGCCGTGCGCCGGCCCATCCACACCAAGAAGCCCAGGAAGAGCAGGGTGGGTAGCAGGCCAAACACGCCCGAGAGCCAGCTGCCTTCCTCGACATACACGATGGGGATCCGGTCGTCGGCGCTGATGCCAAGGTGATCCTGAGCCTCGTTGAGGTGCCACTCAAGCGTGTCCACCGAGCCAATCGTGAAGTAGGCGACGCAGCGGTTGCCGTCGTTGCGCGTGAATACACGAACGATTGCGTTATTGACCACCTGCAGGCGTGCAACCTCGCCCTTCTCGAGAAGCTGCGTGCGGAACTCCTGGAAAGTGATCTCCGGCACGCTCTCGGAGCCCGAGATCAGCGACAGCGTGAAGAACGTGGCAAGGAGCACCCACGTCAGCTGCGTCATGTTGATCTCGATGTCGACCATCTTTGGGTTCGGGCGCTTGGAGTCCTTGCTGTTCTTAGCCCCTGCATCCTCGGGGTCCTGCTCGGCGCTGTCCTGCTCATCCTGCTTGCGGTGGTGCGCGTTACTGCGGAAGTCACTACTGGTCTTCTCGGCGCGCGCAGTGGTGGTCGGGCCCGGCTTGCGGGCCGTTTTCTTGCGGCGCTCGAGGCGCTCACGCAGGGCGCGTCGGATCCGCCGCGACTCGGGGTCTTTCGGGTCCTTGGAGCCCGGGGAGCCCGGCTGCGACGCAAACGCGCGAGCGGTCAAATACGCTCCTGCTGGCCGCGCCGGCGCGGCGAAGGCGATACGGGGCACAGCGACTGCCGCGGCGAATGGCCGGGGCATCGCTGGCACTGGCGCCTTCAGCAGCAACCGTCTTGCAAACATGCTGCCGCGTTGTTTGCCACTAGCTGGTGTCGAGGGTCTTTTGGGTGGGGGCCAGAACAGCTTTCGTGCTCAAGTCAGGTGACGTGCCACAAGAAGCGAGTGCTCCACTCTTGTGTGGGTCGTCTCTTCTCCTTCTTGGAACGGTCGTTTTTCTGTACCAAAAGACATGGCTTTAGCGCAATGATTCTATTCTAGTCTTCATAAAATGGAGATCACCCGGAGGAGTTAGGGCACCCTTCAGTCGGCCGCCGGACAACTGATGCTCGCAGTTTTGTCCGTGCATTAGTAGTTTTCAGTCGTTTACAACGATGATCTAGATCCTGATGTACTATGTTTGTGTTGGTACTGCTTTTTGGGTGGGTATATTGTCGAGTGTGTCCTGAGGTATAGATATGTGAGTGCCATTTAATAAACATATGGATCAGACCAACATGAGCATCCGAAGAAGTAGAAGACCCTAGGAGACCAGACGTATAAAGACAGCCAGAAAAGCTGAAGGCCAAACATCATCTCAATACTACGAAATATTCACGATTTCTTGTGCCGGCCTCCAAAACAGTCCACTTGTACCACCCGCCATGGGTAGCGCGCACTAGTCAACGAGGTTAGGTTACTACTTAACTGGCTGCCATGGACTCGGTCGACACCTCGAGCCTCGAGCGGTTCCTGGAGCCATTTGTTCCCCGCGATGGCGGCGAGTTCTTTGTTACCGCTACGTGGGCGCAGTCGTTGGATGGCCGCCTCGCAGCCGCGCCGGGCGAGCGCACGCAGCTCAGCGGTGCGTACTCGAAGAAGATGACGCATTACTTGCGGACGCGCCACGACGCCATCCTCGTGGGCCGTCGCACCGTGGCGGCAGACAACCCAAGGCTCAATTCACGGTACTCGTCCGCTGCGCCGTCGCCGCGCCCGGTGATTCTCGACTCCGCGCTGGGCTGGGACCTCACGCAATCGAACTGGCAGCAGTGGCAGGTGCTGGCGAACGCGGCGCGCGGCGAGAACAAGGCGCCGTGGGTTATTGTTGACCGGGAGGTGGATCCCGCGAAGGTGAGGCTTGTGGAGCAAGCCGGTGGGCGCGTGCTGGCGGTGGAGTCGACACGCGACTGGCGGGCGGTGTGTCGCGCGCTCGCGGCCGAGGGAATCCGCTCCCTGATGGTCGAGGGCGGTGCGCAGGTGCTCGATTCGTGCCTGCACAGCGGCGTGGTCAGCGCGGTGGTCGTGACGCTGGCGCCGGTATTCTTGGGCCGGTGGGGCGTGGCGCTGTCGCCGCTCGAGCGACTCGAGATCCAGGATCCGCAGTGGTGGCGCGACGAGGGCGTGCCAGACGGCGTGCTTGCGGGCAAAATATAGCTAGAGTCGACTAACCAGTTAAGTTATATACATATGGAAGTCACCGTGGTTTGGTTCAGTGGTTTGGTTCAGTGGTTTGGTTCAGTGGTTTGGTTCAGTGGTTTGGTTCAGTGGTTTGGTTCAGTGGTTTGGTTCAGTTGTCTGGTTCAGTGGGTCGTTTCGGCGGTTCGGAGGTAGCCACGTGCTGTGATCACATGGACTCACATGCATTCTGTCATATGCCGCTCATCACATGCGCCACCATCACATGGCGGGGCCGAGCGCTCGTGTGCGTGGGTTGCAGCGATGGCCGAGGACGAAATCGACACGTTTGAGGAGGCCTGGTCCAAGTACATGGGCGACCAGGCCCAGGTTGTGCTGCCGCCACCCGAGCCTGAGACCGCGACTGAGCACCTGCTGAACCACCAGGAGTCCATAGCGTTCTCGCGATTCTTTGACAACCTGCTGGCGCAGCCGTCCTCGCCGCGGCAGACCGCGCGCCGCCTCGACGAGGAGCTGCAGCGCCTGGGCGATCTGGGCCAGACTTATCCGCCCTACGTCTCGGACGCGCTGGCTGCGAGCGGCCTCTCTGCCGAGGCCAACGAGCTGTACGGCCGCTTGAATCAAAATTCTCATGGAGAGATCTCGCCCAGTGAGCAGATCCATCACGGAGACAACCAGCGGGATGAGCAGACCCAGCGTGATGAGCACATCCAGCCAGCGCAGCAGAGCCAGCAGAGCCAACAACAGCAACAACAGCAACAGCTGCAACAATTCCAACAGCAGCAGCGCGAGCAACAACAGCTGCAGCAACAGCAGCAGCAACAGCAGCAGCTCCAAAAATTACTTCAACAGGCCCCGTTTCTAAACTTGAGTGGTCTGAGTGGTTTGAACAATTTGAACAACTTCGGCAGTTTGAATCATTTGAACAACTTGACCAACCTGACCAACCTGAACAACCTGAACCTCAACGCAGGCCTCTTCCAGCTGCCGGCTGGTATGAACAATTACAGCAACTTCCCGCTCCCCAGCCCAGACAGCCAGCTTGCCGGTAACAACATGTACCAAGGGCTGATGCCCAATTACAGCTATCCATCTGCGCTCGCTCCACAGCCCGCCGGCGGGTATAGCGGCATAGATCCGCAGGTGGATCCGCGGTTCTTCAATGCACCAGCATATGGCGCAAGACCGAACGGCACAAGCAGCACCCTGAGCCGCGACGTGCCGAATGGAAGCCAAGTAAACGGTCGACCAAGCCCAGAGCTGGATAGCGGAGCGCCGGCTGCTAAGCGCGCGCGCAGCGATGAGCCCACAATGGCGCCCGGAATACGGCGCGCGCGCACCCAACGCGGTCAGGCCGAGAACCGCGTGAACCACATGAACAGCGAGAAGCGGCGGCGCGCGCACATTCGCGAGCTATTCGACCGGATGTGCTCGCTGGTGCCGCGCGTTGCCGTGGCCGAGGAGGCGCTGCCGAAAAGCGTAGTGCTGCAGGAGACGCTCAAACGGCTGCTCGAGCTCGAGTCCGACAACGCAGATTTGCGGCGCTCGCTCATCGAGCGCGGCGTGAGCACAGCCAGCATACCGCCAGTATTATTGGAGCACTCGTAATCCAAATGTAGATATTAACTGCAATTTAATCGTTGTACGCTAGGTGGTACTGCGCCGGTCAAGACTCGGAGGCAATGCGGGCCTCGCGCTCGATCTTGCGGGCCTCCTCAAGCGTTTCGCGGGTGCCTGAGGTAACGCGCGCAGCCCACGCCAGCGCGTCGGTCCACTCGTGGCGCTCCATAGCGCGCTGGGCCAGCCACAGCCGCGCTTTCGACGGCCACTCGCGGAGCGGCTCGTCGGCGCGCTCGCTGTCGAGCCCGTAGGGGCTAGTATTATGATTAGTGGTGGTAGTATTGGTGCCGCCGGGTGCCGCCGTAGATGGCGCAGTTGATGCTGCTGATGTTGAGGATGTTGATGTTGCTGCTGCTGCTGCTGCTACTGCTGCTCCAGCTGACGTTGTAGTGGTGGTAGCTGCAGCGCCAGGGTCGCTGGTGGCACACTTCGTGATGAACTTGACAGCCTGTGCGTCGTCATCAAGCAGCGCGTACAGCTTTCCGAGGCGGAAGCTGTAGTACTCGTCCGTGCCCGAGATCATGTATGCCTGGTGGTACGCGCGCAGAGCATCGTCGACGCGATCGAGCAGCTCGTAGCAGTTGGCAAGCGCGTCCCACAGCCGCAGATCGTCCGGGCGCAGTGCGAGCGCGCGCTGGTAGTACTGCTGGGCAAAGTAGTGCAGACCAAGAACCTCATACGCCTGGCCAAGCCCGAACCATGCGCGGAAGTCGAATGCATCGAGGTCCACAGCGGTGCGGTAGATCTCGATGGCGGCCTGCGAGTTTCCGAGCTCGAGGTACTCGTGGCCCATCAGCGTCCACGCAGAGAGGTAGTTCCGATTGATTGCGAGCGCGCGCTGGTAAAAAACGATCGCGCGCTCGTGCTCGCCCTTCAGCGCGTAGAGGTTTGCCACGACATAGCACGTCTCGGCGCGGTATCTGTCGACGGCCATGGCGTGCTGAGCGAGGAACGCGAGCTGCGACCGCTGCTCGGTCACGTAGAGCAGGTCCGAGTACGAGCCGAGGTCCTCGAGGAAGTAGGGGTCGAGCCGCAGCGCTTGCTCGAACAGGAACGCCGCCTGCTCGTAGTGGCCCTCGCCGTTGTACAGGCGTGCGAGCTGCGTGCGCAGCGGCACCAGCCGGGGAAAGAACGGGACCAGCGATTTCGAGAGCAGCTCGGCGCAGCCGGCTGGGTCGAGCTCCTCAGCGGCGCGGCTGCGGAACAGCGCGAGCATCACGCGCGCGGGGGCGTCGCCCCGCTCGAACTCTTGCGCCAGCGCGTCGAGCGCCGCCTCAATGTCGACAAACCGCGTGAAGCACGCGCGCAGCTCCATCCAGCAGCTCCAGTTGTAGGGGAACTTGGCGACGCTGCGCGTGAGCGCGGCAATGGCGGCGTCGGGCTGGTGCTTCGCGCGCAGCACCACGCCCTCGAGGTAGCGCATATGTGCGTCGGCGGACCCGCTGCTGCCGGCAATCTCCGTGGCAAGCTCTTCAAGAAACGGGTTCGCGGGGGCGTCTACCGACTCCGCAGCGGTTTTTGGGGCAGCAGGGATAAGATCGGGTCCGTACTGCTCCTCCTTGGCCTGCTCGCCGGCATGGTACCGCGCGAAGCGGCGAAGGAACTGGGCCGTAGGGTCGGGCGAGGCCGCGCGCACGCTGTGCCAGCACCGCAGAAACTCGCGGCTGTCGAAGTACGCCTTTGCCCGCGTCGCCTCGAGCACGAGCGGCGGTGGCTGCACAACCACGGCATCGGCGTCGAGCCCCGCGAGCGCGTCGGCGGCCCAGCGGGCCGCAACGACCATGCCGCGGTTCGCAAGCTCGTGGTACGCGTGCGCGAGCCGCGACGCCAGCAGCGCCTTGGTCTCCGGCGTGCACTCCGCGAGCATGAGCCTCGGGGCAAGGGCGCGCGCCTCGCCAGTTAAAAGTAAATAATGAGGAGCAGGGCTACGGAGCATGTATGTGCTATTAATTAACAGATCGGCAGCGATTGCAGCAGGGGGCCTGCTCATGCACCGCAGTACACCCTCGTGTCGAGCCGAGGCACCATTGCGCCGTACCGCATTAGCGTGGCACGCAGCGGTGCTCTGCCCTGTATAGGTCAGTGTACTGCGGACGGTAAGGCCGTACACCGGGTGTGATGTCCTTCTCACCGTCTTGACTTTGTTCATTGCACCGCGAGCTGTGTCCTGTGAGGGACTACTCGTTGTAGTGGTACACAAGATAGTTCGGCAGTCCGAACACGCCGTACTGCAGACGCTTTGCCATCTTCGCAAACCCCTCGGTTTCGATCAGATGGTAGAACGCAAACGGCGGGAACATTGCTCCGTCGCGGTGGACGTCCGAGCGCACCATAAGTGCCGTTCCGCCCACGCCGTCGAGCTCGATCTCATGGTCGACTGAGCCCGTTTCGTCGTATAGGTGCGCCATCAGCAACCGCCACGTCGCCATATCCTCGTAACCCTCGAGCAGAATGTCGTCCTCGGCCATCTGGCTGGCCAGTTTCTGCGCCACGTCGCTGTCGACCCACGAGTTGTAGTCGTACGGCCGCTTCTTCTGCTCGCCGTTCTCCGTGTACCGCTGCCAGCAGTTCGCCACAAGCACGTCCTTGTTGTGCGCGGTGAGGTCCTGGATCAGCGTCGCCGGCGTCTCCACCACGTCACCGTCCAGCCACAGCACCCAGCTCGTGTCCGACTGGATCGTCGTGAACACCAGCGAGTTCCGCGCCAGCGCCATGTCCCGCCGGCGCTCCTTTTGCGCCGCCATCGCGTGCCGATCCGCCTCCGCCTGGCTCTCAGGTGACGGCGTGTCCTGCCGCAGAATCGTGATCCGGCGGAACTTCGTCGCCGACCGCTGCGTGCGGTCAACCGCCTCATTCAGCCGCCGGAGCACCCGGTCTCCGTCCTCGCTATTGGGCACAATCACCCCAATGTCGATCAGCTCGTGCGGATAGCTCAGAGCCTCGATGTTCGCCCACCACTGGTCGTAGAACCGCGCCAGCGGTGTCAGAATCAGCACCTTCTCCCGGTTCGCCAGCGCGTTCGCCGTCGATGTGAGAATGTTGATATCGTGAATGTGCACCTGCCCGTCCGCGTGCTGAGCTGGCACGTTTGCCGCGCCAATCACAATCGGCGCCGCCAGTGACCGGTAAATCGAGTGCACCAGCGAATAGCACACAAGCGCCATTAGCACAAGGCTTACATTTACGCGTCCGGGTCCGCGCAGCCACGACGCCGCGCTGTTCAACCGCCTCTTCGGCTCCATTTGCTCGGGTCTGCGCTGGTGAAGAGCGTCGCGTTTCACAAACCTGAGACTCAGGGGGGCAGGGGCTCCCACGGCCACGACAGTCAGCACAGAGTCACGTGGTGATAATGGCGACCGAGCTAGCTAGCCATCGCGGCGCCGGCGACCGGGAAGGGAGGTCGTCGGAAGCCCGGTGCTTTTCAGGCCGGCCGGGGTGCCGACATACGTGCAATGCGATGTACATAAGCAGCTTGGCTACGTGCTGTCCTGCTAGGGCGCGTCCAGGGCCAACCCCCCCTGCCAGCGCCATCGCCACACACAGAAACACCACCGCCCAAAACCTCGATAAGGACGGGCAGCTGCAGAAATGCAATGCGCTCCGGTTACGCAAGGGTCACAGCGCAACGTCCTCTGGCGCTGAAGACTTCGGCGACGAGGGTGGCGCCACAGCGGCGACGGCCGAAATAAGCTGCTCAGCCCGGCTTTCCGCAATCCCAACTTACCAGACCCCCACCCTTTTATGCCATCATCGCACTGAGTGCCTGACTGAAGCAAGGCACGGGATCTGCTGCTTCGCAGATCCGCGAACCGGTATGACGATTTCTCGTGCTCTTGTTACATAACCCGTTCGTACGCAAGCCCCTCCCCCCCTGTCCGCCTCGATGCCTTTCTTCGCTGCCGCGGCGCTCCTCTAGAATATGCGCACTGCCAAAGACGGATGCAAGTGGGTGCAGCAGTCAGAAGTAGGTGTGCTCATGGCTGATACCCGAACCCTTTTTCGAAGCCGTGTCATAGGTGCCTCGTGGCACTTGACTCATGCGCACGGGGTAATGACCCCATGTCCACATGCACTCACCTGGGTTGGTGTCATCGCCTTCTGACGACCATGCACTTGGTGCAGTCAACAATGCCCTAGCATTACAAACTGGGCAGCCTCTGAAGCCCATTGTTTGAGATGCATGGCATGGTTCACTCCCGCGGGCCTCACGCCGCTGGCGCAAGAGCAGGTGCGAGTGCGAGACGCGACGAGGCTAGGCCTAAGCAGCGTAGTCACTGACCTCATCACTCATTCGGATAATGAACCACCCTCGACCTGTGACAGCAGCGGCGGGCGTGTGCTAAGATGCGGCGTCCGATGCAGGCCGCTGAGCACCCTTGTCAAGCGACGCGAGAAACGCTGCGGCACTGGATCAGCCACCACACAACCAGGCGCGTGCCATTGTTAAGCCCTAACCGCAATCGCGTACAAACACGATAGACTCAGTTGCCCTGCGATGCACGCCGAGATGCAAAGCCGTATTGGTAATGTATGACCAACAGGCCGAGCGCTGATCGCGGCACCGCCGCGCGCTCCGGCGACCAATCGGTATAGGGCCAGTGTTTGGTGTCACCAATCTTGAAGGAGGCCTTGGCCTTGCTTTCCGTGCTCAATCACGGCTCGCATTATCGCAAGGGGTGGCTTCTTGAAAGTTAGCATGAGCTGTCCAGGCGATCGTAAATCAGGAGCTTCGGGCTCACTTGACCGCTGTCGGCGAAAAATGCCGCGAGCTGTCGCGACCTGCCGCCCGCGCCGACGCTCATTGCGCCTTTTATCGGCGACCGCAGAGGGCGAAACCAGCAACGGCGTCTCGGGATTCGTGGTTTGGGTCTTACCTACCGTGCTTATTTGCGAACCCTACCGTGCTGTGTCTGCCGTGTTACCGCGCGTACCACGATGGGCCCATCGGACAACACCAGCTCACCACGCTCCGCGGTCCCTGCGCAAAGATAAGGTGACTAATATATTGCGCAGTGGTTTTTGCATAAGGGTTAGGTGGGTTACATACACCAAGCATATGCGAAACGCACCTCTAGATCTGCGCACAAAAAAAAGAGGCAGCTGACAACATAGTTGCAGGGTAGGGTAGCGCACTGCTTCACGGGCTCGGTTCTTCCGCTCTAGGCTCTTCCTTGCCTTGAGGTGGCTCGGGGGATCACTTTTCTTGACTTCGACATCAATCTTGTGAAAAAGATCCTCTGGCCTCCGGTTGTGTTTCCTCCGCGAACAACGTGAAGTCACCATTTCTCTTCCGCCCCCCCACCCTCGCGGTCCGCTACCCCTTTCTAATGTCAAATGATTCCTCGGGCGCACGCGCTGGGCACGAGCCCGAGGCCTCAGCTACCGGACCAAACCTAACATACGTAGACACCGACCTTTCCGGTTCCCCACCGAGGTCGGGGCCCGCGTCAACCGCCACAGAGCCACCGCAAGGCGCTCCAGCCGAGAATTGGCCCACGGGCTCCGACCCGCCGCAGGGTGAACCACCAGCTCAGGTGCACCAATTAGGCCTGGCAATGCCGTCTCATATGCTAGGATTCTCTGCCCCGCCCCTAAACTACTTCCAGATTCCCCAGTTAACTTTGATGAACATGCCGGCCGCCACAGATCCGGCTAGCATTCAGGCACTCCAGGCTCACTACATCTCGGCAGCGCAGGCGCCGCCCTATCTGGTCTCCCCGTCGTCTATGGAGGCGTCTTCTTTGGGCCAACGCGAGTCTCGATCGCTTCGCCCAGGCCACGCGTCTCCGTTCGCGCTGAGCCACACCTACCCTCACAACATGCCAAGAAATGAGCCCGCCGCTGGCATACCACCCGAGCAGCAGTACGACGAGTACATGCAAGACGCTGCTTCGCTCGGTCTCGCTGCTGCCCTCTACCATGATTCACCAATAGTGCCGAATCAGCCACCGAGACATTCGCCAGGGCAGTCGCCAATCCATATCGATGCGACCCATACTGCTGCTGGACGCCTCCAAAGCCGTTCTTCCCCTGAGGCCGCAGCATTTCGACCGTTCCTGTCACCTAGTGGCTACGACATCGTGGGGCCGGCGCCGTCTCTCGGCTACTCTCCATCAGAGGCTTTGGCGCCGCCAGCTCCCGACGGCCTGGCGACGCACGTACTTGGATCAGAGAGTTACGCGAGACTAGAACAATCCCATAACGATGAGGCCGCCCAGCCGTCTCTCCCAGCGGCTCCTTACAGCGATCAAAAAAGGCCGCGCCGAACGAGCTTCAAATATCACGAGTGTTCCGTGTGCGGTAAGAAGTTTGGCCGCCCCTCGGCTCTTCAAACCCACCTGTACTCACATACGGGCGAAAAACCGTACAAGTGTAGGTTCCCTGACTGCTCGCGCCGCTTTTCCGTTCTTTCTAATTTGCGTAGGCACCAACGCATTCACCACGGCACTAGCCGCACAGGCAGCACGCCACCCGAGTAGCAGCGTTAGCGTTAGGCCACACGGCACGGCACTTCAGGCGTAGTCTGTCGATGCATCAAGAAGCGTTGGAACAGCCGTGATCAAAACGGAGCGCGGCCCTACATTCACATCGAAGCAAGCCTTCCAAAACCATCTGGCTCTCGAGACTATCCACCGCAATAGTGAATCGGTGAGTTCGGACTCACGAAAAAGGGTCGCACTTGCGCAAGCTTCGTGGCTTGTTAGCTCGGCCCATCCATACGCGGTCTCAAATCCTTCTATTTCAAGGCCACGGCAACCCAATGTACAGGCATCTAGCATATATGTATTTATATTGTAGAATCATCTCAGTTATTGGTTAATTCCTCATGGCGCCTTCAAGCTTCATATGCAGGAAGAACTTCATCAATACCTTCGGACGCCGCTTGAGAAGCGTCTGCATAGGCCTTCAAAAAGCTCTGGCGGTACTCGAATACCCCGCCGGCCCCGAAAGTGAGCGTTAAAGTCCATGTTTCGTGTTGCGGCTCGAGTTGCGATACCACTGAGCCTGCAAGCAAAGCCTCCCATTTGTAGGGCCCAAACCACGGCTGGATCAGGCGGTGAGGCGCGGCACGCAGCACGGGAATCCTCAGATCATGAAACTCGCGATCACCTTTGCCCACCACGCGATACGTGACGCCATCTTTGGTTGGGGTAGTGAGGTCGATGTGTTGGTTCGTCAGACGCAGCATGCACCCTGCTGCGCTGATCGTAGAGCCATCTCGTGCAACAAGTTTCACTCCTACATCCTTGTTTACCAACAATACTACCTCATGAGGCCCCAATTGTGGCAGCATAGGTGCTAGATTCGCGTTTCCTTCAACTGGCGAGTGTCAAGAACTAGCGAACACGGACCACTGGATACTGCCAAGAAAGGAGCAAGGTCTTGTATGACAGGCCCGAAGCAATCACGCTCTACCACACAGCGGCCGCTCGGCCGTGATCGGCGAGGAGCTTCTATTAATTCATACTCGGCATTCCTGCCGGTCTGATGCTTGTCTTCGCTGCTGCCGGTTGGTCCGACGTCAGCGCACAAAATCAGGTGCACGCACCCTAGGCCTAACCCTTCTGACATGCTATTAGAAAGATCGCTAAATTATGATGACGTCTTCATATGCGTCAAACACGACGCCATTGTCAAGGTGGCGGTGCGTGATGGCATAGTCCGAGGCGCTAGATAGCGGCACGAGCTCTATTCCGCTAGTATCCTTACCTTCTTTCATTGGCGTGGGCTTCCACTGCTCCACGCATTCATCGTACGGATGTTACTGTACGCCGTACTACACTGAGCATGACCGCGAAGCTTTGCGATCAAGTCGCGTTGCTAGCGATTGACTCGCATTGTTTCATGAGTCGCAAGATGCCTCGATTTTGTTGAAAGCCTCAGTGCATGCTGAGCCTCACCGTCGTCTGGGTCTGGCTTCTTCATGCATGCGATCATGTGATTTAAATTACAGCGGGCCGCGACCGCTCGAGGTTACTTGATGTCACAAACGCACTGAAACGGCAAACGAGTGATCGCTTTTCGTTTGTTGATATTCTGAGAGCATTCTCTCTATGATTTGCAAGCTATGCTTAGAACAGCATCAGCAGCCAGGGGTCTCCACAAAATCCTAGAGGGTTGGGGCTCCCCTGGCCGCGCGCAAAGAACGATAAGTGGTCACCACAACACCTAACCTTCATGGGCTCGACTCGTGCAGAATTCCGGTGTTTTCTGATGTTAGGGGATTGATACTCGGCGATTTCCGCAGCTTGCCAACACAAAAGGACAATGCGACCACCTTGATAGTTACAACGCATTTCAGAGTTTATGGTGACGGTCTGATTTACCCGTTTTTGTGCGAGACGTAGGAATCACCCATTTCTGAGTCGCAAAAGCGCCGCCGCCGCCGGTGCAGGGGTCAAGGAAATGATCTTGCTTACCATTTGCAACGAAGCGCCGACAGGCGCAAGTGGCGTCAGAACCACTCACCGGGCCTCAAATGAGGTATGCTTACTACCTGGGGAACGAAGCTCATGTCAATATTGGTGTACAAAAAAACAAGGGAGCTGTTCACCAGGGATGCAGCAGCCCCAGCAGCAATGATAACCCTTGCTCCACTTGATTACACTTGGGAGTATGATTGGCGGGTACGAGGGGTACTTACCAAAGTAGCTTGCCACTTCAGTTTTCAAAATGCAGAGGAATGCTACTAACTTCTCCGTTCTGCACTTGATGCTTTCGGAATGCAGCCGTATGGCTCTGCATGTATGTCAAGAGGGCTAGGGTATGTGGTAATCTTCATGCACTTGCACATAACCCCCCTTGCCGCCGAGGAAAGCCATACTGATATGACCACGATCGCCATGGCTGATCTATTATGAGGCATTCCAGAGAAGGCGTCAATAGGCAGCAGACCTTTAGAGCTCAGAGTATTCCGATGCTTCCCGGGAACTTTCATGGGACACAGGTCAGCGGGCGCTACTTCTATTGAAAACGGACAGGGGCAGGATAAATGACTATACAGTGTTCATCTCAAGTTAGCATGCATAAACACGAATGGTTTGACATCTCTAGCGATCCAAAAATATGCCATTGTTTTACCACTTAGATGCCACCGAAGTGGGCAGCTAGCACGCGCTATCGAACGGGCGCTTACGTCAGAGGAGCTACACTAGCCTTAATGGGCGCCAACAGAGAGGCGTGCGTGCAAACCGTGAGAAGACAGCAGCTTGTGAGTTGAGCTGATAGAATGCACATAGCTAATTGCATCAAGCTGTTGCCTCATTTTGAGGACTTTAAGTCTTCTCGACAAAATCCAGACAAATCCGATCTGAGTTGTTGTTACCAGCGCGTATGACCTTGAAAGGGTGCAAGCTCTAATATTCTAACGTGGCCAAGCGTCCAAGAGTGTCATTGGTTTGCCTTGTGGCCAAACGACCGCTCGCTCGCCAACCGAAGAATGACCTATTGACAGGATGTCACTTGAGTATTGGGTTAGGGTGAATCAGAATTAATTTTTTCTCCTCCGCCATACCGCGCACAAAATGATTTCGTAATTTTTTTTTGGCTGTCTCTTCTCCAGCTTAATTTTTCACTTTCTCAGGTGTGCTCCAATTGCTATTCCACGACAATGCAGTTGACCTGGAAAGACATCCCTGTCGTTCCGAATTCGACGGAATTTACGGATGTTATTCTCAACCGCACCCAGCGCAAGACGCCGACGGTCATTCGTCCCGGCTTCAAGATCCAGCGTATTCGCCAATTCTACATGCGCAAGGTGCGCTTCACCGGCGATGGATTTGCTGAGAAGCTTCAAGAGATCGTAGATGGTTTCCCGCGTATCAACGACGTCCACCCATTTCACCGCGATCTGCTCGACACGCTTTATGAAAAGAATCACTACAAGGTGAGCTTGGCCTCGCTGTCGAGAGCCAAGACATTGATAGAGCAGGTCTCTCGTGACTACGTGCGTCTTCTCAAGTTTGGTCAATCACTTTTCCAGTGCAAGCAGCTAAAGCGTGCTGCAATGGGCCGTATGGCGACGATTGTCAAGCGATTGAAGGATTCTCTCCAATATTTGGAGCAGGTGCGCCAGCATCTGGGTCGCTTGCCTAGCATCGACCCCAACACCAGAACTCTTCTCATATGCGGCTACCCGAACGTTGGCAAATCAAGCTTTTTGCGCACGGTCACCCGGGCGGAAGTCGACGTCCAGCCGTATGCGTTCACCACAAAGTCGTTGTATGTTGGCCACTTTGACTATAAGTATCTCCGCTTTCAGGCGATCGATACACCTGGTATCCTTGACCGGCCAACCGAAGAGATGAACAACATTGAAATGCAGAGCATCTATGCTATTGCACACCTGCGATCTTGCGTGTTGTACTTCATGGATTTGAGCGAACAGTGCGGGTTCAGTGTCGCGGACCAAGTAAAGCTATTTCACTCTATCAAGCCTCTCTTTGCAAACAAGACGGTTATGGTGGTGATCAACAAAATTGATCTGATGCGCCCTGAGGATCTCGATACCGAGCGCCAAGCGCTTGTGCAGTCGATTAAGGGAGAGAATGTTGAGATCCATCAAATAAGTTGCACTACTGAGGAAAACGTGATGGCTATTCGTAATGTTGCGTGTGAGAAGCTTCTGACGGCGCGCCTCGAGCAGAAGATGAAGTCCACCGCCAGAGTACAAAACCTGATGAACCGCATCAACGTGTCTCGCCCGAAGCCTCGCGATGACAAGGAGCGGCCGTCCTTCATCCCCGAGGGTGCCAATGAGCCCTACTCGGGCCCGCTTTCGAAGGAGATTGAGGCGGAAGAAGGCGGCGCCGGTGTTTACCAGCCTGACTACCAGGACGCTTACCTTTTGGAAGATGAGAAATGGAAGCACGATATCGTCCCTGAATTGCTGAATGGCCGCAATGTCTACGACTTTATTGACCCCGAGATCAGTGCTAAGTTGCAGCAGCTCGAGGCCGAAGAAGAGCAGCTCGAGAAGCAAGGCTTTTACGACAGCGAGAGCGACGCCGAGATGGAGACTAGCGACGTCGAGGATATCCGCGCCAAGGCCGCCTGGATCAGGAAACGGCACAAGGTCATGATGTCCGAGGCCCGCCTCAAGAAGTCTGCTGCCCGCCACTCCGTCATTCCCCGGAAGCATGCCAAGCGAACCACAGCAGAGCTCGAGGAACACTTCGACGATATAGGCATGGATGCAACACCTCTCATTTCCAAGGCCCGTTCCCAGATGAAGTCTTCTGAAGAAGGCCGTGGCGCTGATGCTGTCATTCAAGCCGCTGGTGGAAAGCTCAAAGAGTCCGGCCGTCTTCCAACGTTTGACGCCGATGTTGCTGAGATTTTGGGAACAACTAAGACTGGGCGCGCTCGGGGCCAGAAGGAGAACAAGCTGCAGCAGCGCAAGTGGTCGACTGATGGCCGGAAAGGTGAAGGTGACCGTCGCATTCAGTCTAGCATGCCCAAGCATCTGTTCACAGGTAAGAGGGGCATTGGAAAGACGGACAGGCGTTAAGAGAAGTGATAGTTGCGAGCATGTACGTAATTTATTATCTCCGTCGTTTCACAATTGGTGCGTATGTTTCACGTGTTGATGGCGAAAAGTTTGTTAGGCGACGCTCCTCAAGGACAAGCCAGTCACTTCCATCTGCGAACACAATCAACCGATACTGGGATGATGTTAGAGGATGCAGTGCAGGCGTGTGAGAAGCACGTGGTATCACCTATATTTAGCGTTTTATTGGCCTACATAAGCTACGTCATCCTATATCCTTCAACGCACCGGTATTGTTGTTGAGCAGACCTACTTGGATTCAGATTTAGGTGCTTACCATGATTGATCAAGTCTTAGAGATTGCGGGCCCTTGTGAATACACGCTGCCTGCCTGCAGAACGTGATCGCTCGCTTATAAAGAAGAGCTGGGTGAGCTAATCAATAAACGGTTATCTGGATTCGAATTTCTGTTTACGTGTCAGCTGAGTGCCAGGTTTTGGAAGTGCCACAAACAGGAGGGACCTTGCTAAACACGCATAGTGCGGGAGTTAGCACAAGCACACTCATGAATCCTGAGAGATACAGGAGAGTACCACGAGTCTCTCTCGAGAGTCAGTTAGAATCTCTTTCCTTAAGGGCCAAGCAGCAAGAGTCGTCCTCAGTGGATGATGATACCTCAGAGAGTGAACAAACTCGGCCCGAACGTGTTAGCACCAAACGCCTAACGGAGGCAGTGACAGTGCTTATCAATGAGGAGGTTGAACGGTTCAAGGTTGATTCCCAAACACAGAAAAAGTCTCCCAGCGTACTTCGTCAGAATTTCGTTATTGTGTCTTCAACCCCTGGCATTTTAGAGACAGCCGTGGTGAAACTCTCAACGCCAAGTGGAAGTGCTGGTGACAAAGCCTTTAGACCATGGAAGAAGAATGCGAAAGTTGTGGTGACGGGGGCTGTTGAGACACCAGGCAAGGAGGGTGTGGTATATAGAGGCACTGTACTCAGCATGAATCTCAGCTATACCGAGATCCAATTGACTCGTCCCGACGCCGAAAAAGTAGTGAAGCTCGGAAATGTGAACCTTGAAGAGTCTCTTATTCTTTCAACTCTTAACCGCATGCTCGCCGCCATAGACCAGGTTGCGAAACGAGATATTGCAAAATGCACAGATCGTCTGATAGATCTGGTATGCGGCCGCGGGACCTTGAAGCACGAGAGGCTTGCTATAGATAAGGACCCCAAGCTGAACCGGAGCCAGCAAGAGGCTATGGAGTACGCACTCGGAAGCAATCTGTGCCTAATCAAAGGTCCACCCGGGACAGGAAAGACCATGGTTCTTTGCAGTATCATTCTTGAGCTGCTTCGCCGAAGCCCCGACGAAGTGGTGCTTATTTGCTGTGGTTCTCATGTTGCAGTCGATACTCTTGTCGAGCGTCTTTCACCGTTTGGAGATCAATTTCCGATATTGAGGCTAGGAGATCCGATAAATATCAAGTCGACGATGTTGAAACATAGCGATCGCCTCAATAAAGAGAGGAAAGCTAATCTGCCTAGAGCGCGGATCATAGCAACAACGCTGCATGCTACCAAATACGACGAGCTCTCTCTCCCTGCTTGCAAGACCATTGTTATCGATGAGGCCTGTCAGACACTTCTGGCCCAGTGTTGGATTCCTTTATGTTTCAATCAATCTGCTAGGAAGCTTATCATCGCTGGTGACGACCAGCAATTAGCCCCAACGATTACCACTCAGCACGCCCCTAGCATTGAAACATTGGGCATTACGATCTACGATGAAGTGCGAAAGTTGTATGGAGAGGAAAGAGTTCATTTGTTGGATACCCAGTATCGTATGCCCGTGGAGCTGATGCAGTTCCCGTCGGATGAGCTATACGAGAGCAAACTGATTGCTGCGGAACATGTGAAACAACGGAGGCTGTTCATGACCCCCGGCGTCAAAGCAGACAACTTAACGAGCATACCCTTGCTTTGGATTGACACGTCTAACCTGGGTCACACTGAGCAGGCCAAAAAGGGATCTATAACGAATCCTGCCGAGGCTGGGCTTGCTTTATTCCACTGGCAGCTCCTAAGAGCCCGCGGGGTAAAGGCAGAGAATGTTGGCGTGATAACTCCCTATTACCATCAGAAAACCTTGATCGAGCAGAAGATGCCAGAAGTTCATATTAGCACGGTGGACGGGTCTCAGGGGCAAGAGAAGGATGTGATCATCCTCAGCCTTGTGCGGAGCAACAAATACTCGAACATTGGTTTCCTTAAAGATGTGCGGCGACTGAATGTGGCGATGACGCGTGCGAAATGTCAGCTCTGCATAATTGGGAGCATGGACACGCTGAGGAAGTCTCAGTCGAAATATCTACGAGACTGGGTTGACTATTGCAGTGATAAGGGCACATCGGTGCAGCCCTTGCGCACAGGGACCGACGATTATTATGCGTACCGTCTGTGAGCGAGGCGCTTTCGGTTAAGATACCAGTGGGATAACAGGAACTCACTAATAGAATTAGCTGATGCTATTTACACTCATCAACTTCGTTAATTAGTAGATTGGCCAATCTGAAACCGCGCATTCGGCTTTTGGTTGAGCGGTTCAGCAGCCCGCCTCAAGCAAGATAGAGATGTAGGTCAAGTGACCCAAACACCACGTGACCAATGAAATTTTAGACTAGGCGTGCGGGAGCGAACCACCGCGGTTGATCGAACCAAGCAATATTTCGAGGCCGACAATGGTGAACAAGCGCTTCAGCAAGAAAATGGCGGACATGGGCCGCAAGGAGTTCATGGAGTCGATCAGTCGGATGCAAAAATACCGGCCTGACGGGCTCCAGATTCCCGCTGCAGTGATGATTCCACCAAGCGAGTGGAAGGCCGACCGTGACCTGCCGTTTGTGCCCGGAGACCGCGTGCAGATCATGGCGAAGGGCCGGAACAAGCTCAAGGTGGGCACAGTGATGTACCGGTACCCACAGCTCGGAAACGCCTTTGCGGTGGCCGGAGTTCCTGGGTCAAAAATGGTGAACCCGGTTGAGGTGAAGCAGCAGGTTGGCGAAGACAACTATGAACCAGTCAGCGAATCCTACGCGCTGTATGACTACCAGCAGCTGCGGCTCGTTTCGAAAATGAAGCGCGAGGATGGCACCGAGGAGGATGTTGCAATCGAGTCGGTGTCGCTTGGCCCCGAGCGGTATAACCCGCTCACGAACACGCACCAGCGGGTGCGGTACGCAACGCACGCGCCGTCGCTGGTGATCCCGTGGCCAGGCAGTAAGCCAAAGCCTGTGGAAGAGAGCAAGGCGCAGCTGACGACGGCGCCAGAGATCGCCGATACACGCACGCACTACGTGACTTCGGCGGTGGAGGCCCCGATGCCGTTGGGCGCGATCCCGCAAATCACGAACCTGAACAACCGGTACCGAAGAGGCCGATACGCGCCGCGTATTTCGGAGGCTGAGGCGGCGCGGCACCGGGCGCCTGCAATGCCGCTGGCGCCGCGGACACGCGAGCTGCTTAAGCGTTTGGAAGAGCTGCCGCGGGCGCCGCCAACTGAGTGGACCACAGAGATGGAGGACTTTGTCGGCGCAGAGGTGCGCAAGGGACTTGCTCGCCGGCTGGAGGCCGAGCGCGAGGCCCTCAAGACGTACACATAGTCTGCTTTCTTTTTATTTCGAATTGGCTGGCTTGCTTCCGGTCAACCCGCTTCTGTATATAGCATTGCATCTGCTCTTAAGTCTTCTACGACCACATCTCCTCCATGAACCCGCGCTTGGTGCGACTCAGTCGTACGCACCACTTAATCAAAATCAAACCGAGCAAATCGGTCACTGGGCAGCATATCTTTCAACCGGTGCGTATGCGATTATACCTTTATGATCGGCTCAGACTTCGTCACCGATCTTTAAGTAGGTAGGAGCAAAGGCCTTGCTTCGATTCCCGGCCACAGATAAGAGCTATCATACACCAGTAAATATGATTTTCATATTACTTTTCAAAAGAAATATGGGCGTCGTGGGCGCTGCGCGGGTTCTTGGCGTTACAGTTGCCATTGAGGCGCTGGTCGATCTCTAGCCAATAACCCCGCACTTTGTTATCATGCATTTGACGACTTAGGCTGCGGCTCCACGATAGCCATTGATGGGGCCCATTTAGACACACTGCAATATTTAGCTATTCATTCTCCTTTCTCAATGCTCTGGCCATCGCTACAGCTTACCCCGCATTGAAGAGGTGGAACGTGGCACCTCCTCTAGCGATGCGAGCCATAGGGTTACGCCAATCACGATGTTTTATGCAGTGAGTTGAACCAGATAGCCCTGCTGATTCAGCGAGGGGGGGCGGTCAAGAAAAGGGCGGTGTAAAACGCTAGCAAGGCTAAACCACGACCACAGGATGGTGAAAATGCATTTATTGGCAGCTTTCGCTTGTTTTTAGAAGATTCTTGCGCCGCTGGGTGGGCGTGCACGACCGCCAGTAAGCTTCCTTATCTCCCGATCGCCTAAACTTGCCTTGGTAACCTGGCAGATGAGATCTTATCGTCAGATTTTAAGCAACCCCAACCCCCGAGGCCCTGGTCCGGCATAAAGTCAGACGCATTTGCTGCAAATATAAAAGTGGATTG
Organism: Entelexis gropengiesseri; assembly: GCA_030579755.1. Taxonomy (NCBI): domain Eukaryota; kingdom Fungi; phylum Ascomycota; class Dipodascomycetes; order Dipodascales; family Trichomonascaceae; genus Entelexis; species Entelexis gropengiesseri. The sequence continues at coordinate 92,461 of JAKTRO010000017.1, read as the reverse complement.
GTTGGGGAAGGGATCAAGTAAGTCGCGCGGGCTACCAATGAGCAAGATCATCAGCCGCTTTAAGCTTTCGAGCAAGGACGACAGCCTGCACACGACGGGTAGCTCGTCGTCCTTCAAAGAGTTCGTCACCGCTGACCCGGAGCGGGGCGCCATCGGCGTCGACCGCACCGCGATACCCGGACTCAATGCCGATGATGCCCTGCTCGAGAGCCTCGGTTACAAGGCCGAGCTCAAGCGTGAGTTTTCGCCGCTTGAGCTGTTCGGCGTCAGTTTTTCCATCATGAGCCTTGCGCCAAGTATTGCCTCAGTGCTCACATACGCCATCCCGGCCGGCGGTGTCGGCCTTACGTGGGGGTGGTTCGTACCATGTGTGTTCATCATGTCCATTGGCCTCAACATGAGTGAAATGGCCAGCGCCATGCCCACTGCTGGCGGCCTTTACTGGTGGACGTACAAATACGCCCCGCCGCGGTTCAAGAGCTATCTGTCGTTTTTGTGTGGATATGCCGACACGCTTGGCCTGATAGCTGGTACCGGCAGCATCAATTATGGTGCCGCCGAGCAGATCCTTTCGTGTGCCACGTTGAACAATGGCTACAACCCGTCGAACGGCGTGACGTTCGCTGTGTTTGCAGCATGCACCCTCCTCCAGTGCGCCATGGGCTGCCTGCCCAATAAGATAATCGTCAAACTCCAGACCGCCACGATCTTTTTCAACGCTGTCGCGATCTGTCTGATTGTGATCGCGCTGCCCATCGGCATGCACCACAATGGCATCCCGCTCAATTCGGGCTCCTACGTGTTCGGCGACACTACCAATGAGACCAGCTACCCATACGGCATGAGCTTCATGCTTGCTTGGATGGCGCCAATCTGGACTATCTCTTCGCAGGACGCGTGTGTGCATATGGCCGAGGAGGCCACCAATGCCACCACCGCGGTCCCGTTCGGCATCCTAATGTCGGTCGGCCTCTGCTGGATTCTTGGCTTCCTCATTATGACGATCATTGCCGCGTGCATAGACGGCTCTAGCGACGGCCTCCAGAATCTGATGAACTCAAACCTTCCACTCGGCGACATTCTCCAACGCGGTCTCAATACTAAGTGGGCCGTTGGTATCATGTCCCTATTTGCGTTCATTCAGTACTTCATGGGCCTTTCCAGCATCATCGCCACATCACGCCAGGTCTACGCCTTCGCCCGCGATGACGCCCTTCCGTTCAGCCGGTGGGTCAAGCTTACCACCAAGTCCCACCTTCCTGTTCCTGCCCTCATTTTTGCCGCCACAGTATGCTTGCTTCTTGGCCTGCTCATCCTCGCGGGCGATACGGCTGCAAGCGCCATCTTCGACCTGGGCATGTCCTCCCTTTACCTGGCTTGGTGCTTGCCCATCTTCTGCTACACCTTCTCGACACAGGCAATTGCCAACCCGGGACCATTTTATCTTGGGTACTGGCCTTCCAAGATCAATGCCCTTATCGCCTCTTGCTACGGGTTCTATGTCATCTTTGGACTCTCAATGCTGCCCTCGGACATCCCGGTCGATACCGCTGACGAGATGAATTATACATGCGTCGTGTGCGGTGCTGTTTGGATTGGCGCCAGTCTCTACTGGCTGTTTGATGCTCGCAAGTGGTACAATGGTCCGAAGATGACCACGTCCGACGAGGAGGTTGCCGAGGTTCTCGAGGCAGCAGAGTGGGAAGCGGTCGAAAAGGAGCCCACAAAGGAGAAGAAGCAGGCTGCTTAAGGCGATGATGGAATTGGATTCTAGAGTCTTAAGACTTCTCGTCGACTATTTATTATTTAACACGCCGCTCAGGTAACTTTGACTTTTCCGCACAGTGCGATTCGACTATATACATATTTGCATAACCTTCTATTTTATACTGCACTGATCGGCTTGACATCAGGGCCCCATCCAAACTTATTGGCGATTGATCTTTCCGGAGTCTGCTGTACCTCCTGGACCAGCATATGATATGGCGCCATATACGTTAATAACAATCTCTGAGTACTTATCAGGCCCGCTGATGGGCCGCTTGCCCGGATCCCTCTCATCTTGCTGCGTGGCACGATTATGCACGATTAGGGTAAGGGCATCAGATAAGACGAAGGGAAATGTTGCCGCTAACATCGCTGCATGACGTCACAGTGTTGTACATTGCTCAAGATTAGTTGCAGCGACGTCGCTTTGATCTTAGGCCGAATCAACACGGTAGCAGGTGATTATGAGCAGAGCTTTCAAGAGGCATTAGTTCTCGAGTATTGCGTCGTGGCACCAGTAGAACCATATTACCGTCGAGCCTACCTGCCTTGTCTGCCCGCTTTCGAATCCGAACGCTGTGTTCCCTAGACCGAGAGCTTATTACCACGTGCGAGACCGCACAAGTCATTTTCGGGTATTCTACACCAGGCCAACGCGAATCAATCACAACAGCAGAACAATCCACGACAAATGCCTCCCAAGACCTGGTGTCCGAAGCTACAAGATATGTTAGGCTTATCTACACGAAGAGCGTTGACCGACGCGCAAAAGCCTAGCGATTGGCCCAGCGATTGACCCTGGAGATCAATCAAGCCTTAGCTATAGGATTTTGTCATGGTCCATTCAAATCATGGGCTTAGCACCAAAAGTGATGCTCAACTAAATGGATGCTGATCGCCAGCAGTGTGTTTGATTCAACTAAAGGCGGCGGCCTGGGCCGAGCATCTCAATGTCAGAGGTCTAGCAGGCGAACTGGCAAGGGGTGCGACAATGGCGGGCTGATTTTGGAAGTATATACATCGCTACGTGCAGTAACGCCAATGTGTAAATCAGGCGCGGTGTTAAATCGTTCTTGCCCGATGCTTCTTACTCGCGGACTGATTACGAAGGCCAATCAACTAGGCTTCTTTTACTCAGGCTGTGCGCTTGTGATAAAGGCTGCGATTGTGCACAATTCCAAACGAGCGTAATTTCTAGGCATCGTAATGAGAGCATTTAGTTGGACTTAGCCTACCTACAATGCACGAGACCTTCGAAGCCGCGAGCATCGAGTAGTGGTCAGGGAGGGCTGATGTAAGGCGGCCAGTGAAGAATCGCAAATGGCCGAAGAGGCGCGGGAGCTGGACGCGCAGCACCCTGCGACGCTGCGGGAGCGGTTTGCGATCCCGACGTTCGCCTCGATCGGCGTTGGGACTCGCGGTTCCGAGGAGGTCACCTACTTATGCGGAAACTCGCTTGGTCTGATGCCAAAGGCAGCGAGACTCGCTGTCAACGCTGAGCTCGACGCGTGGGCCGGAGAGGGCGTGATGGGCCACCACGTTCGGTTTGACGGGAAGGATCCGTGGGTGACGAACGATGCGCCCGTGGCGGCGCGGCTGGCGCGGCTGGTGTTTGGGTGCGAGTCCGAGGAGATTGCGTACACCGGGACGCTGACGGCGAACCTGAACAGTCTGTTGCAGGCGTTTTATCGTCCGACGGCGCGGCGATATAAGCTGCTGTGTGAGGCGAAGGCGTTCCCGTCGGACAATTACTGTTTCCAGAACCAGGTGCGGCTGAACGGGTTTGACGTGAGCGATGCGATTATTCTTGCCGCGCCGCGGCCGGGCGAGCATTTTCTGCGGACGGAGGACGTTATTGCACTGATTGACGCGCACGCGGACGAGCTTGCGGTCGTGTGTCTGTCCGGCGTGCAGTTCTACACCGGCCAGTACTTCGACATTCCGGCAATCACGGCGGCGACGAAAGCGGCTGGCGCGGTGTCTGGGTGGGACCTCGCGCACGCGTCTGGCAACGTTGAGCTCCGGCTGCATGAGTGGGAGGTGGACTTCGCCGTTTTCTGCTCGTACAAGTACCTGAACAGCGGGCCGGGCAATCTTGGCGGGCTGTTTGTGCATAGCGCGGCAGCGGCGCGACTTGCCGACGCGCCACGGCCGGCCGGATGGTGGGGCGTTGACGTCGAGACGCGGTTTGATATGGCCGAGACGTTTGTACCCGGGGCCGGCGCGCGCGGGTTCACGCAGTCGAACTGCAACTTCCTCGGGCCGGCGTGCATGCACGCGAGTCTCGACGTGTTTGAGGCGGCTGGCGGCGTGGCCGGGTTGGCGGCACGGCGGCGCTCGCTCACGGGCTTTCTGCTCCGGCGGCTGCGCGCGTCGCGGCACTACCAGCAGACGTTTGTGGTGATGACAGATGGGCTTCCCGAGAGCGCGTACGGCGCGCAGCTGTCGCTGCTGTTTCTGCGGGACGACGCTACGTTTATGCCAAGGGTCGTGGACGAGCTGACTGCGCGAGGCGTGATTGGGGACGAGCGGAAGCCGAATGTGCTGCGGTGGGCCCCGGCGCCGCTGTTCAACACGCACGCAGAGGTGGACTATGCGGTGGCCTGCCTGGACGAGGTCCTCGATGCGCTGGAATGAGCTGTCTGTACATATGCAACCCGGTAAAACCCACTCTATAGTCGATCGTCTCTGTATTAGGCTTGGTTGTCGCGTTCATTATTGGCGCTCTGGCGGCATCGCTGCGAGCCCACCTAATCGCTGCGCCCGCCGCTGTGGTGTTGCACTGGCACCATTGCGGGTGCACCGTTCAGAATGACCAGCGTAGAGACGCCCACCGCCTCCCCGGGGCTCGCTAACAACCGACTAAAAACGACCAAGGGGCAGCCCGCCCGGAGGCAGGCCACCGGCCGGAAGCAGGCTACCATCTAACGAACGACGTATAGAGCTCAAAATAATTTATAAAACGGGCGTGACGAAGTAGAGGCGATGCTCGGGATGCAAGGCGGGCCGCGGCTGAAGCAGCAAATTAAAGAATGAGGCAGCTGCTGCCGGACTTGCCGGTCTTGCTCTTGACCTTCTTCTCCAGCGCGGCGCGCGTCGCCACCTCAAACACGTCGCGGACGCCCTGGCCCGTGCGCGCCGAGCACTCGACGTAGCCGCGGGCGCCGATCTTCGACGCGACCTCGCGGCCCTCCTCGGCGGAGACCGGCTGCTGCGACGTGCGCTGCAGCATCTCGATGGTCGCGGGGTCGTTGCGCAGGTCGGCCTTGCAGCCGACGAGGATGATCGGCACGCCGCGGCAGTAGTGCAGCGTCTCGGCGTACCACTTCTCCTTCACGTTCTCGAGCGAGTCTGGTGAGTCGACCGAGAAGCACACGAGAAGCACGTTCGTGTCCGGGTACGAGAGCGGTCGCAGGCGGTCGAAGTCCTCCTGGCCCGCGGTATCCCACAGCGACAGCGCGACGCGGCGGCCGTCGACCATCACGTACGAAATGTAGCTCTCAAACACGGTCGGCACGTACTCGGTCGGGAACGCGTCTCCGTTGAACACAACAAGCAGCGAGGTCTTACCCGTGCTTCCGTCGCCCACCACGACGAGCTTCTTGCGGATGGCTTTGTCTGACATTTTCCACTAACTAGGGAGGGGACTGGGGTGCAAGCTGGGGGTGCTGAAAAAAAGGGTGCTGGAGCACTGGCGCTGGCGTCTTTACGTGCTTCGTTCGTTTCCACCGTCGTCTAGTGGCCTATTCCGTACTGCTAATGCCACGGAACCGGTTTGTCGGGGGGGATGGAAAGTGGGAGGTTGGGAGGAGAGGGCCCTTTGGTGGTTGCGCCCTGGGGGTCCACGCCTTGTTTAGTGATGCGATACGCTGGGACTCGCCCCCACCTTCCCATCCCTCGCGGCACGCGCTCACTAAGCATGCCAAGTCACAGGGGATCCGCTCACTAAGCGCACCCGCGGCCACCGCGCATGGGCACCGCGGTCCGCTGCACAGCGCGGGCAAGCCTGGATGGCGGTAATCAATGATTAATGGCGCTTACAGCTCGCCCTTTCGAACAGCTCGACCGCCGGCCGCAGTTCCCCTCGACTGGACCGATCCGCGTATGCTGCCTCTGCCCTCTGCGGTGGCTAGCGTCCGCTCCCCACTAGGCCGTTTAGGTAGCGTCGAGCAAGCGCTCGAGAGCGTGCCCCTGCCCCGGCTCGCCCGACGCGTCCGCTGGTGTCGCAAGTTACGGCACGTGATCAAGGGGGCGCCGACAACACGCTGCCAATACGCCACGCCCCGGCCCGACGCGCCTTTAGCGTCGCCACCGCTATTTTTATGCAGATCACATCCCACAACGCAGCCGGCCCCTGGAGTACTGCTGGGGTACTGCTAAGCTGGGCCTCAATGATTAAACGCCCACTGCCGATGACGCTGTCTTTACATCCGATTATTTAGTGATCACGCACTTTTTAGGCTTGCCAACCGCTTCATAAATATCGTACTTGCTTGAAATAGCCCGCCTCTTAGCTTTCGGCCGGTTGGCTCGTGGGCTGCGGCCTGCCGCAACCATTGCAGGACATCAAGCCACACACCCTGCCGAGTGGCACCACCCACTATGAATGAAATTTGACCCTTGGCGTGCACCCGTCAATATGCACCGTGAATTCGCCAGCTTTACTCAGGCAGCCTCGTTTCGCATCCGTTTTTTCTTTGGACCCAGGGTTGCAGCCACAGCGATACTGCACAGCTATTCAAGCAGCCGAGCAGATCTATCCACTCTACTGAATATATTGTGACTGTATCACTCAATGCTTCTTATCTATCTTGCTCATGTTAATTGCCTCACGGCTTCAGCACGCAGCAAAACCACCTCTTTCGTAAGTGCCTGCGAGACGTTCCCCATACTCAGAAGATAAGTCATCGACTGGAACATATGCAGTCATGGGCAATGACTGCATATACGACATCAACCCCCCCAAATAGATAAACAGGACTCACTCTCTACCCGAGAATGCCTTCTTGGCTTCCAATATACTGCTATACTCACTTCGCCGTGTCCCTTCAGCCTAACCGAGTGTGGTAGTAAAGATGAGTGGAGCGCTGAACGAAGTCCTTCTTCGAAGAAATGACCTGATCTACCTTCCAGAAGTTCCGCTTGACGACAGAATACATTTCAACGACGTTGTTAAAGCCGTTCAATTTCTTTTTGGCTATGGATTTCGACTTGACAAGGCCGCAACCGTCGCGCTGTGCCACACCTCCAAGCTCGCTGCTGACGAGCTAGTTGACTGCGTCAAATCATGGATGAAGGTGGCAGACTGGAAACCCTTCTATGAGAACTTTCCGGCCTCTGTAAAAGAGCGTAGTGATTACGAGCTCTACGTGAACGCACTGTTCCACTATTTGGGTGATGTTTTTGGCGTGCGCATCATGCCATATGAACTCAAGCTACCGCGGCCCGCCTTAGACGTGAGCTTAGTTCGAACCTTCTCCTCTGCACCACGCGAGAAGGTTGCAGAATTGACTGCGAATCTCCTGGCTCAGGGCCAGCCCTTCTCGCAAACGGACAGGAGCGATGTCATAACGCTAAAAGAGTTTGTGGTCAGCATGAACGTCCCAATACGCGAGAATCTAGCCTTCCTGGCCGCGCAGTTCCCAGAGCTTGCGTTCGTAGATCAACTGGACCGAGCCGGTGATGTCCTTCGATATGCCGCTGAACTCTCGAATGCTGGACCATCTGTTCCCTCGCCCAAGTTTAAACTAACCCGGGCGAACCGCCGCCGCGTTGCAGCTGTTCTCTGGCGAGTGCTGGAGAATTCGTCTGCCCTGGATGAGGACGTGGCTAGAGATGCCGAGCTGTGGAAACGTCTGGTAAAGGAAGCCCACTTTGGAGAGCTTGGACTGGGACCCAGAGGTACAGACTTTTTGAACGCCTTATATCACGGGGCTTACCAGAGCCGTGCTTCAAAACTTGAAGGCCACATAATATGCATTGAAAGGAGCAATATACTAAGGTTGTTCTCCCGTGCTTCAAAAATCGAAGAGCGCCAAAGAAACGCTCAGGTTGACGTTCTACTAAAGCTATACAGCGAGCGTCCAGGAATATTTGCTCGTGACCTTGCCATGCTGCTGCGGAAGCTTGAACTAGCTGATGAACGAAAACGCGTTGTTGCTGCATTCACTAAGATCACCCCGAGGGTCTCCCAGCGCGTTCTTATTCAGATGTGGAATTTGTTCAAGCTTCCGGTTAGCAGTGAGCTTCCTCTGCGATCGTTTGCAGGCAAGTGCCGCTCGGGAAATCGCGCTTTTTTAGAGAACCGACTCGATGGAGACTATTCTGACGTATTTGAGGCTCTAAAAATTGGCTTCCAAGGTCGCAATTCACGTATAAAAGTGAGCGTGGATCCCCGTGAGGCAGAATCTTACGTTATTCCTCTTGGAGTGCGCTCCGCGTCGCCTGGAATGCGAGTTATTGGACGAGGCTCTCGCATTGCGCTTGACTCAAAGACTAAAGCGCTGCGATTCTTCATGTACTGGCGGGATATCCCTTCCCCGCATTCCCGCGTAGACCTGGATCTTTCTGCCATGTTTGTCAATGAAACACTCACACAATCCACTGACATTGCTTTCTATAATCTGAAAAACAACGATGTCGAGGCGTTCCATTCGGGAGACATCACATCTGCGCCATCTGGAGCAGCAGAATTTCTCGATATAAATGTCGAAAAAGCCCTCAGCGCAGGCTATCGCTATGTGGTGACGAGCGTTCATAGCTATCGAGGGCAACCGTTTGCCAGAATTCCTGAAGCATGGGCTGGAGTAATGGAGAGGGATGATGTGAACAGCGGCGAAATATTTGAGGTTTCCACTGTTTCCATGCGATATGATCTTACATCGCAATCTCAGGCCATGGTGCCCTTTATGTTTGACCTTCAGACTCGCGAGATGATTTGGCTAGATTCGCCACTGGAGAGCGGCGCTACCCTTCGAGGCAGCTGGAAGAAATTCAGAGTACTCGTGAGTGAAGTGCTCTCGCGCCCAATGACGGTCGCAGATCTGTTGAAGCTTACATCGGCCGAGCTCGTTAGTGCTGACGATCCCGATGCAATACATCTAGATCCCAAGGACGCCTCCCAGGTTCTGAACCTCATCAATTCTTGACCATGAAAAAAGCACCATTTGTGGGGCCTGTGTATGTCTGGATATAAGCAGCAAATTTAGATATGGCCGGCCGTGGACAATTCCAGAGCCCATTTTCTTTATTCCAGTTCGCCTTCCTGGCCTCTCTCGAACCTAGTCTGAATAAGTCTTCAGAAGGATGATACATTATTATTCTCTGCGATGCCGCTCAAATAGCGAGATGCCTTACAGCAGAAGTCTGATCTCGACAAAGACTCTTAGCTCACGATGTATAGTGTTTACGCTTGACAGACTAAATAGAGACAAACGCGATAACAGGTTACGAAGGCTTTGAATATGTGTTTTACAGCAGTGGCCTGTTAAACGACGGGCCTCTAAAGCCTGGAAAGATAGGATTAAGATTAAGTAAGGATTCAGGCTCCTCGACGCGCGGCCATCATGTTTAGGTATTGAGCACGAACATTGGATTCGGTGGTTGACACTGCATGGCCTGATTTGGCTCGACGCCGGGTCCGCTGACGATTAGCGCGGCGAAGGAAGCGCAGGTCCCGTTGTGCCAGTTGTAGCGTGCTGAAAAGCATTTCAAGATGCTCTTCCAGCCCTTCCAAGCAGTCTTCTTCCACTGCGTCCTCTTCGTCAAAGCACTCGCTCGAAATCAGCTCTGTGCGATTGGTGAAAGCCACATTTCGCGGAACTGATAGAAACTGGCTCGCTGGCGAAGCTTGGACTGTTGGCGTTACCGGGGGTGTATCGTCCGCGCAGCTCAACGACATCTGGTCGGAATTTACTGAGTTGTCAGTCCTTAGAATGCGGGACAGCGTCTGCTGAGGCGTGGAAGCAAGCCGGGCCTTCAAACGCGACGCGTTGACCGCGGGGTGTCATAATGGGCTGCAGATTCGCGGAGACTTTTTTGCTTAGAATGTACAGCCTCAATTGCCATTTCCATGCGGTCCTCTCGCGATAATTCGGCCATTCTCGATTGTTTACAATGATTTCAGAATGGATTGAGATGGAATTTGTGGCAGAGGCGCGAGGCGCGGACGCGCCAGATGTGTCAGCAGCGGCTTTGCGCACGGCGTGATCCACATAAGCTATGTTTATCGGGTATCCTCTGGCACGAGGCGACTGGTGTGGCGGGGTACGGACGAGCGCTACATATGTGTGCGCATGGGGTTACATGTGTTACGCATACACGCTGCGTAGATTACATGGCGAAGTAAAGAAGCGATACGCCCTACACTTGCGCCTAGAGCGACAATCTCCCGTTACTTCACATGTGTAATAAACAACCTTAGCGGTCATAAAAAGGTTTTGGCAAGGGCGTCTGCAGCAAGTCCATCGGAATACGAGACAGAGGTGATGCTAACAGTTTCGAACTTTTCAAGATGCTCAACGACCCTAGTGGTCAAAATGGTTCTGAATTTCCCGACGGTTTGTTCCTCGGGGATTGTCAAGCTCCTGGTGCATAAGCGATTCGATCTTTTACGGCCAAATGACTACATAGACATAAGCGCAATTAGTGTTGCAGCAACACGGAGGCTCTCAGACCACGCTGGTACAGATTCAGTAGCTCAATCCGCCGAGATTTACCGCGACCAGTATCTTGTACCGCGCCACCGGGCCGCGCAGCCAGCTCTTTGCACGTTGCTGCACCAACTGGAAATGAGGACCCGAATTTTGGCGATTGCTGCGCCGGGGTGGAAGGCCCTTAACCTGATTGAACCCAGATCGTGCTGCGAGCAGCGAGAGACAGATGCTTATTGCACGGCCAATTCCGGTCCCAATGGCTGCACGTTTGGGAACCGCTGGCATATATGAGCTGGGATCGGCGGGGACCGACAGTGCGAGTGGCTTGCCTGAGCCTGACGCCGACGGTGCTGCGACAGCGGCAGCGTGCGCTTCCAAGCCCCAACCCCGGTGTAGAACCTACTCCACAATGGCGAACTCGCGGCGAACAACGAAATAACTGCCCTGGCCGAAAGCGCAAGATGACGGCACCGCAGAAGCCCTACAATCAGGCATTGATGCTCTAGCAACAATCACCGGCGACCCGAAGTGCCCTAAGGTAGCGCTCAGGTAGGTTGAAAGCATCCCTACTCGGCGTGTCGGATTCAGCAGCTTCCCCAAATCGCAGCATAACCCCAGCCCCAGCGCAGTCTGGTTCAGATCAAGCGGGTTGCTCCCAAACGTTAGCAGCGGGCGGGCAGCTTAAGGGTGCATATCACATGCATGCTCGACCAGCGTGTTGCGTAATTCTGCAGCAAGCTCGCATCTTGCTCTCAGCAGTATATATAAATGGCTCGGTTGAGACGGACGGCTACAACGGCTAGGATTGCACCCATGTCGGCGACTAATTCATTCAGTGCGGAGCCATCCGACATTCTCGACGACCAAGTCGACTCGTCGCCCTTGCTCACTAGTCGCCTCGATTCGCTGCGGCATGCAGTGAGCATTGTGCTCAACTACGCGAACACGGTTCTGCACACGCAGAACAGTATCACAACCAACCTTGGCAAGCAGCACAAGGCGGTTGCAGACCTCCCGAGCTTCAGCGGCTCGAGCGTCACAGGCGGCACTGTCGCCAGCGGCGCCGCGAGCCCGCAAGTCGCGAGCCCGGCAAGCCCGGCATCGGCGAGCTTCGCGGGATCAACGCACGCCTCGGGAAGTGCGGCAACGCACCGCGGCACGTCGGCGATTGCCGCGGCATTCCAGTCGCTCGCTCGCTCGGCCGAGACACTGCTTCAGGAGAGCGAGCAGGCTGCCGCTTCCATCAAGCAGGGCGTGATCCCGCAGCTCGAGGTCCTCGAGAGCGATCTCGAGAAGCACTCGAAGACGCTGCGCACGCAGTCGCACAAGCTCTACAAAGATGTTGACAAGCACCGTGAGAACACCACGAAGCACCTTGAGAGCCTTGGCCGCTCAGTGTCGGTCGCGCACACGGGACAGCGCATCGACCCGAAAAATGACCCGTACGTGCTGCACCGGCGCGTGCGCAGCGTGGCGGCCGAGCAAATCCAGCGCGAGAATCAGCTTGCCGAGAACAATTTGAATGTGCAGAACAACTTTGCATCACTCGAGCAGCACGTCATCGAGGTGCTCCAGAACTCGGTCGCTTCGCTTAATGACCTCACGCAGCGGTTCACTCAGGTCTCGTCGAACGCTTCGGCCACCACCGAACAGCGCTTTGCTGCAATCAGCCCCGCCAGCGAGTGGCAGCAGTTCAAGTCTGCCAACGCGCAGTCGCTTGTTCCTGATTCGGGTTATCAGCGTGACCCGTCGCGTGTTACGTTCGCTAATTCCGACGCTGAGACTACCAAGCCCATTATTGAGGGTACGCTCTCGCGCAAGGGCACTGTGCTTCGCGGCCAGAAGCCGGGTTACTACGTCCTCACCCCTACGGGGTTCCTCCACGAGTACAAGAGCGGTGACTACATCCAGGACGCGCACCCGGAGCTCAGTTTGTTTATCCCTGAGTCTGAGATCAGCGGCGTTCCAGCACCCCAAAGCGGCGATCTCTCGTTCAAGATCGTGTCCAAGGACGCAAACAAGGTTATTGCAACGCGCCACAAGTACACGTTCACTGCGTCCAGCTACGACGAGCTCGTTGCGTGGCACTCTGCGATCGCTCAGGTAGCCGGCGCCACCGTCGGCGCTAGCACGCTCGACAGCGCTGAGGAAGATCCAGGTTACTACGCTGGTGCACCGGGCAGTCCCACCGGCGGTACAGAAGCTGCGGCATTCCCGCAGCACAACGCCGAGACGGGCATCCCTGCCGCGACCGGCAGCGCTCCGTCTGGACTCGGTGCCACTCCTGGAGTGGGAACCGCTGCCGGATCGGGATTTGACGGTGCCGATGCTGCAGCTGGCGGACTCGCTGGCGGCGCGCTCGGCGCAGGTGTCGCAGGAGCCGGAAGCGGCCTACACAACCAACAGCCCATCCAACGCGACCTACAGTCTGAATTCCAGCAGCCGCAGTCAGGACTCCAGCGCGACCTGCAGCAGCCACAGTCAGGGCTTCAGGGCGGGCTTCAGGGCGGGATCCAGAGCGAGTTCCAACAGCCGCAGTCTGGTCTTCAGCGCGACTTGCAGCAGCCGCAGGCAGGACTTCAAAATGAGTTCCAGCAGCAGCAATCTGGCCTCCAGCGCGACTTCCAGCAGCAGCAGTCTGGGCTCCAGCGCGACTTCCAGAACCCTGAAGCGGGCCTGCAGTCTAACCTGCAGTCGAACTTCCAACAACCGCTTCAGCGCGATCTACAGTCTAACATTCCATCGGGCCATGCTGCTGAGGCCGCTGGTCTGGGCGGTGCCGGGCTTGGCGGTGCCGGGCTTGGCGGTGCTGGGCTTGGCGGCGCTGGCGCTGGTGGTACCACAAACCACCATGCTTACAGCAGGCTTGCAGGTGAATCTGGAAACGATACTCCGCAGTCATACTCCGCCTATAACACCCCGCAGCAGCCGTCCGGTGCTTCTTTCGAGAACCCCACTCACTCTGCGCAGCAGCAGCTCTCTTCGAATTACGGCACTCCGCAGCAGATCGGTGGCGCGGCTTTCGAGCGCACACAGCCTAACCCTTCGACTGCTGCCGGCCGCGTTGAGGGCTTGCGCCTAGATAGCTCAGTTGGCGCCGGCAATGGGGGTGGCGCTGGGTCGGGCTATGGTTCGCCTCGCTCGCCAACCCAGGAGGCCACGACCGTGACGGGCGTAACCTCTGTGCCGCGCTCCCCGACCTCGGCCCATGAGCCCACGTACGTTTCTGGCTCGGGGCCGCGCTCGCCGGTGACCGACAAGTTCGCCTCGCCGTCGACGTTCCAAGGCAGCCGCCAGACTAGCTCTGCGTCAGGGTTCCAAGGTGGCCGCCAGGCGAGCACGGCGTCCAACGTCCCGCATTACCAGATCTCGCCTTCAAAGCGCTCCTCCATCAACAATGAAGGACTTGCTGCGGGAGGCACTTTCGGTAGCGTGCCTGTGGAGTCAGCTGCCGAGCCGTCGGCGCATCGTGCTGTTCAAGAGCACGATGAGAAGGTCGTCGAAAAGCCGCACGAGCACCACCACGGCTTACACCTCCCCGGTCACCACCACCATGAGACGGAAATCGAGCACAAGGGTCACCGCCACAATCCCGAAGAGGGCGCTTGGGCCTCGACTCAACCGGCTGCGGGCGCTGGCACCGGAGCTGGACTAGCTGGGACGGCCGGTGCTGCTGGCGCCACGGCCACCAGCGTACCGACCACCCCGCGTTACGACTCAGCTCGACCCACTGCGGCTGCCCAGACGTACGGCAGCTACGGCGGAAGCCCAAAGAATGCTTACGGCCAGGTGAAGCCGCGGGACGTCGAGTACAGCCACCCTGTGCCGTCTGAAGTCTCGGACATCGCCGCTGGTTCTACAAACCCACTTCTCGGATCCGGTGGTCGCTCCCTCCATGCTAACAATATCCAGCCCAGAGACGTTCCGTACAGCCAGCCGAAGCCGAACCAGGTGTCGTCCATAGCTGCGGGCAGCACAAACCCGCTTCTTGACTCCCGCACTAGCTACGGCGCACCAGCCGCCAACAACAATGTGCAACCTGGTGGCGGGTTCAGCGATCTTGGAAGCAAGGCGGGCCAGCAGCAGGGCTACACTGGCCATGCTCGCGGACCCTCGCTCGACGGTATCAACCACGACACCCGGTCACGTCTCGACCCTCTTAGCTCGCGTTACACTGGCCCCGACCAATTCCAGGATGCTCGCGACTCTGGGTTCCCTCAAAGCCAGAGCGGCTCCTATGGTAGCGGACGCCAGGGTGACTATTCCCATTCTCAGCTTGGCCACCAGAACAATGTCAGCAACAACGTAGGCACCCATGCGGGTAACACTGCAGGCGCATACTCGAGCCCTTCGAATTACGGCCGCTCTTCTGGCCCGTCTTCACCCGCAGGCGCGACAAGTGGCTCGCAGTCGCAGTACCGCCCGTACTCTAGCGAACAACATGCTAGCCAGTACAATGGAAGCGGCGGTGCGTACTCGCAGAAAGACTACTCCGGCTTCGGTCCTGGTGGGTCTGGGTCTGGCCAGGGACAGTACGGTCAATCTCAGTACAACCAAGGTGTAGGCCCTGGCGCAGGCCAGGCTCAAGGCTCACATGGTAACGGTGGTAAGTATGCCGCAGCTGCTGGAGGTCTCGGAGCTGCCGGTGGCCTCGCTGGTGGTGCCGGAATTCCCGGCGGGAATGAAGTTAGCCAGGCCACTGGCGCACTTGGTAACCTGAGCTCGGGAGGAGTTAAGAATGCCGCAATCAACGAGATTCCCGGCGCGGGTGATGTGAATCAGGCGCGCAATCTCGCTTCCGGCAATCTGGGTGGTGCAGTGAAGAACGATATTCCGGGTGTCAACCAAGCCCAGCAGTTTAGCCAGGCTACGAACGATCTGAAGAGCGAACCACAGAATCTTGAAAATGATTTTGCGAATGACGTTGAGAAAGAGAAACCTTCCGGCTTCAAGAAGTTGGCTAACGTTTTTAAGAGCTGAGAAGCTCAGCTTACCGGCTGAAAGTGCTGTTTAGTGCGACCTGTCTTGTTTAATATGAAATGCCCGTAATAATATATACCATGTCTTGTTATTCTACTTCTAGATTTTAAGTGAGCCGGTGTGGTAACCTTGCTAGCGACCATTAGTTCATTGTGGGAGTCGTTGTGCTTTGAGCGTTGCTGATGCTCAACTGACCATATGCGCGTGTGTTGGGCGTGTGTTGGGCGTTGCTCTGGCGTAGAAATGGCTTAACAACACATTACATAACGCAAAATCTCATGCCGGTGTGTGGCACCTTGGATGCCTCATCTCCGCAGTATGGTGTGAATAGTGGCCGGAAAGAAATCAAGATCTACCAACGTAAACTGCAGGCTGTCTACATTTAACTTCCTTAATTGCTTGAGCATTACAAACCTTGCGAAAAGGGATGTTTCTTCCGTCTACGATGGAGGGCGAAGAAGTTACGGAAGGGCTGAGAGCGGGCGCTGAAAAAGATTTCACCGTGCGCTATTTTAAAACATGAGAAGGATCTGCGGTGAGCCTGACCAAGACTTGTGTGGTGCAGGTAACTGCTCACAGCGCTTCCATGACGGGCTCTAGGGAATAGCGCTTCTCTAACGCTTCTCTCCGCGGTTGAGCTGCCACCGAGGGTAATTATCTCACGTTTAGACTGCAGAGCTTTATGCAAAGCAAGGGTCTGGGTAGGATGCACTGAAATGCAGCACCGCTCTGACTACTAAGCATACCACGCGCCGAGGGATTTTTGAGCCGAGCAGGAGGCGGGCAAGAAATAATGGGCCACAGGAAAATGAGAAGCAGCATGGACAGCCTCTAGAAGCGAAAGCTTCCCTATATTCCATTTCTTAGGGGGGTTGTCCTGTTGTTGCTTCACAGAACATCAAATCTTTACTAGGCCAAGCTCATTACGTGGATCTGACGTGAAACGCCATGTGGCCATAGTGCCTGCTTATCGTCGGCCCCCATTGACTAATTGCAGAACCCTTTCACTGCCCTCACCCAGCTACTTGCCCTGCTTTTCACACACGGTGCGATGAACGCGCGTGTGTTTTGAGGACACGCTAACGTTGTGTAGGTAATGAAAAATGTGTAGAGTTTTAGTTGTTCCTGAAGTTTTCTCTTGAACAGTTTGCTCTTGCCGAACAGTCAGTCGAAGAACGCGTGTTAATTTGGCCTCTTGCTTGAGCGCAGATCTGAGGTGCCTCGCATTTCCGAAGCTCACCAGCTTTGTTTGATGTGACAGGGTGGGCACCAGACATGTTGCTCTTTGGTTCTTACCCCTCTCGATCGAGAATTGAATGGAGTACAATACATGAACTGCGAGTTTCCATAGACTGATGCAATAATCCGACCAATAAAGATCTTTCTTTGGAGCTAGATCGGGTGAGGGGATTCGCATGAGTAGTTATGGCTCGAGTTGACAGAGGCGCCACGGTTTGTGTGTACGTTCTACGCTCGCCGGCACCCGTCAAACGGTCTGGGCACGCATTCTAGACATGACGCTGAAGTCTTTTTTTGGTGTCAAGGCTGTGTCGTGAAGAAATATGGTCCGCCTGAGGCGCAGGCCTAGTCATCTCGCGTACACGCTGTCGTTCGAGTTTGCAACTTCTCGCGATACAGATCGAGACTCGTGTACCGTTCCACAACTCATGCACGTTATAGGCAACCATGGATACACGAGAGCAGAAACGGTAGCGTTGAAACAACATACGACGGCGATGTACAATGAGAACTTTCTATTTGTTACGGATGCCTCGCAGAATATTCCGCCGTTTAAATCTGAACAGAAAGACTTTAAGAACACTAATAACGAGCCTCACAACCATTTAAATTAATGAATGGTGATAACAAGAGGCCACATGGTCGTTTTACGCCTGATATCTCCGACGACAGGACGAATTCACGATGCGATGGTTTGTGAGGCGAGCATAGCCATTTATCACGGCATTACAGCGTCATATGCAGATGTATGAATCCCAATGGCGAGGCGACGAGTCTATGCAAAAGTTACCATTTACCGTAGCAATGTGCGAGCGGGGCGGGGCAAGTGGGGCACGCAGCAGAGGCAAGAACCATGTAGGCCAGTGGGTCAGGATCAAGCTCAGAACTCCGTGGCTTGCGTACTAGCAACTGACAGCGGATCCACAAACAGGCGCCGCTCCACCTGCGTTTTACTACCCGTCCAAACTATGTACAACCTGCAGCAGAAACAGAGATCCGAGAGACGCCGAGCAGCCGTCGAGGTCAGCGTCGACCGAGGTCAGGGCTCAATTGGTTCATGCGGCGCACGGCGGCGCTGCCACTCGCGGATGCCTTCGTGGTACTTGTGAAGGCTTAGACCGTTGCGCACCTCGATGAAGACGACGCCTAATTGGCGCTCGACGTCGCGGTTACGGTTTTCGTCGTCAAAAAAGATCATGTCCTCGTATGCGATACCTGTGTGGAGATGCAGCTCCTGAAAATGCCGGACTTTTGTACCGGTGCCCCAAGCGGTGAATGCGAAGTATGTGCTACTGGGTTCGTCGTCTATCCGGAGCATGGACAGAATGTTCTGGGCGATACGTGGCTCGGATGTGCGGCTGGCGGCGCATAACTCAACTGCTGGGTCAGCCTTGATCTCGCGGAAAATGCTTGGCACCTCGCGGTAGAAGCTGAATTCGTCGCCGTTCGAGTCAACGACGGCGTCGCCAGTGAATGACGGGCGCAGGGGCGGCGAGACGTGGGTGTCGCACCAGAAGGGCCACAGCGTGTAGTCGAGATCAAACACAACGAGTTTTGGCATCTGCCGCTGCTGCTGGGGCGGGGCTGCGTTGGCGGATTCGGCTTCGGGCTTCGGCATATGGCTCGGCAGGCAGACACGGTTTGTAAAAGCCTTTTTTCGGGGTCCGCAGAGCCTTGCAGACACCTCAGGTGGAGTGGGCTCCAGTGGGATCGCTTGCCTATTTATTGGGGCAGCCGCTTCCATGCCCTCACTAAGCATGTGGGCTTGGAGAGCGGTGCTGCGATACCCTAAAAACGGGACCAGAAAAGTCTGTCACACGCGCAGAGGCCCTAGCCCTCGCAAGCTGCGGCGCTTGAGATAGCAGCACTACCCGTTAATTGCCGGGGTAGCAAGCGCACGCGGCGGCACATGCGTGAGCAGCTAAAACATATGACCGGAACAAATCTGAGCGTCCACACCCGACCGACAGAAGGTCATCGCTGAAGCGGCATCCCCTCCGACGGTGTGATGCGGCACGCTGCGCAACAAGCGGCGCATAGCCGAGCACACCGCGGACACGACCGGTTGCAGAGGTCAAAGCCGAGCAACCGCTGCTGTGCCGCTAAATAGTGCTCGGGCCGCTTCCTGGACCACCCTGCGAGCCACCCTTGGATCCCCCAGGGATCCCTGGAGACCACCATGGAGACCACCCTAAGTCCACATTCTGCAGCTAGGGCTGGTACCACGGCATGCCCCAACCCCAGAGCTGTCGACGGGCTGACCAAGCAGTTTGCCGCCCGCCATAGCGCTCGCTGGTCACCCCGTCGGTGGAACGCCCGTGCCCCTGTCACCCGTACCCCTGCTATGCCTTGCAGGCGGTTTCTTGGCGGCCGCAACCGCTGACAGGTCAGTGATGCGGCATTTTATTCTACATTGCCATTGCGCGATATTTGTGGGTAATCCGCGCACAGCGCCACCGCCGGAGTGCCAGCCGTACCTTCTGGGCCGAGGGAATTAAAAAGAGGGTTAAAAAAATCGCTGCTCCTGTATCTCACAATACCGACTGGAACAGCTACATACGAAAATAAAAATTAGAATAATAAATCGCTTTGCTGTTAGAATCTTCGGTGTGCATATTTGGTCGAGTCGGATTAAGGGTGTGTCGCTGTGGATCCCCGCGACCGGAGGGCAGGGGCCGCGGCCGCACCTCCGCACTAGCGTGCGTGCGGCGCCGCCTCATGATCCGTCATGCGATCGCTAGACCGTGGGGTCTACACCGCATGCCGCTCAATCACGAGATCCGTCCATGCCCTGTGCCGGCCCGTGCAGTTCGCTAGACTGCTTCGGAGCGCCGCGACCCACCGGTCGCGCTCCTCAATCGAGTCCGCGTAGAAGCTCAGCGCCTCGCCATCGTCAAAGCCGATCTCGAAGCTCCGATCTTCGTAGATGCACCACAGGTCCTCGCTTAGCGTGTCCCGCACTGAAACGGCGTTCTCAAGGTGTATCAATGCGCGCCGCTTCCGGGTGGCCTCGTGATGTCCGACCATTTCTGCACCAGCAAGTGTAAACCATCTGCGGCGCCACGTATTCGCACAGTCACCGCCTTGCTGCGTGAGGAACCCGTCAAGCGCCACGCTCCGCCGCGCATAGGCCTCCCGCAATTCATGCTGGCACTCCTTCATACTCATTGGGATGCGCTCGCGAGCAAAAAGCTTGGGTACGTACATCATTGTAACCTGTAGATCACATACCGGCTTCGGCACCCCATTCGCTGCGGACTTGTCCCACTCGTTATAGAGCGGCAACGCGAACGACTTCGCCGCACCATAGATGTCTTTCTCGTAGTGTGACTCAAACAGGTATCCACGGCAGTACTCACCGTGCGGACCCGTAATCGAACGCCATGCATTCGCGCGCCGCTGGAACTCAGCAAGATCCCGCTCGTAGCGCCGAGTCTGCTCGTCCTCCTGTTGCTGCTGCCGCTCGAGCTGGGCTTGGTGCTGGCGTTCTTCACGCTGACGCTCCTCTTGCTGCCGTCGAAACTTCTCGTTTTGCTTCTTCTTTGGCGAGCGCAGCAAGTTTCGCATCCCTTTAACTGGTGACGACATTCCCGCCGTGGGCGGGCTGCTCGAGGCACCGCTACCGGAACTGGCCGCCATGCTCGCAATCGAGTCTGTCGGCGCGTGCCGCCCAATTCGTGGAGCGGTCGGCCGCGGCGGCGCCTCTAGTGCGTCCATCTGCACGTTCACAGTCACGACCAGCTCCAAGTCTTGGGCAACGATAAGTTCAAACTCTTGGCCGACCTTCACCATTACCACACCATTGAACCCAGGCGCGGGCAGCGGCGTAGGCTCTGTGGTCACCGTCTGGATTCCATTGTCAAGCACCAACGTGAATCGCGGGTGCCGCGCCGGGTCTATTGGCAGCCCGCGCACATTTGCAAGCTTATTCACTTGCAAGAACAGCCGCCCGCGGTCCTCGGGCCGTACGGGATCAACCTCTTCTATGAGTGGGTTTGCGCCTGCGGGGCGCGCTTTAGCTTTAGCCGTCACATCCGCCACTGGGGAGCTTGGCGCGACACTTGCGCTCCTCGATTCAGAGTCCGTGGCAATTGCGCCAGGCGTCGACGAGCCCGAACCAAGGCTTGCGGGACTCAATTCGTTCTGGCGAAACGGGTTCGAGTTCGAGAATGTCAGGTGCGTCTCAGGTGAGTCCATGTCCGGCAGCGGGGCGGCGGGACCCAGCTTTTCGGTGGACATCGTCGACGCAATATCCTTCACACCGAGCTCTACACCGAGCCCGAGACCCAAGTTATCTCCGCTCTCTTTCATTCTGCCGTCGCTCTTTTCGCCGCTCGCTCTCTCGGACTCGCTGTCGGACTCGGTTTCGGATGCGGCCTCCATTTCTGAGCCGAGCCACGGCGAGTCAGGAGAAAACGCGATCATTTGGAGCACCCCGTTTGGAAGGCCCTGGGCTCGCTTGGCGTCGTCGTCAACGTCGGCATCGGGCACCTCTGGTAGGGAGTCACTTGAAAGACGCTTGCGGATCGAGCGCAGACGCTGAATGAGCTGCTTGTCACGGCTCGGGCCACTGCGCGCTTTTGGCACGGCGATGTTAGCCGCGCCGCCCTTAGTCGGAGGCGGTCGCGAGCGCAGGGCGATAGTGTTCTTGCGCGAAAGAAGCGTGTTCAGATCAGCAGTGATGTCGGTGCCAAAGTCGAGGTCAACGGTGCTCAAGTCCATTGATTCGGAAGCACGCAGCTTGAGCCGCGATGGGCTCAATGGTCGAATTTCTTTGACCAATTCGTCCTGCGGTAGGGCGCCAATGCTAAGCTGCGTGAGCTGGTCATCCAGTCCGCCATTCAGTGCGCCGCCAACTGCACTGTCGAGCTGGCTGTTCGGCCCGATCTCTTTCATATTCTGCGCTTTCGTTTTGATCATACTGGAAATGGAGTCCAGCTCACCCGTGGGTACTGAATCGTCGGATTCCGAGCCTGAGTCCGCGTAGTCCGCGGTGGCTGCAAATGCGCGGTCGGGCACGGTTTCCTGAATGTGGGCCTTTGCCTGGCGCGGTGCCTTCCCAACAACGATGTCCGAGCCGTCGGACGCGCGAATGTTCAAGGGGTTGCGTCGCAAAGCAAGCGAATCTTCAGCTTTTTCCATCCACAGGCGCGATCTGAAACAAGAGAGCGCAAGAGTGCGAGCGCCTCGCAAAGAGTAGAAGCAGTACGGTGGTCGGTTGTTTACATGCTGCCCAAAGCGGGTGAGGAGACCGTAAGCTGATGCACCCTGGCCCTACCTTTACTACCCACATTTCTGCTGGTAATTCTCAATTCACGGCTTGGCACCAACTGGACGATAATCCGAGTTCGGGGCGCGAGAATATATAGACTCCAAGTTTCTGTGGGTACCGTTCCCCAGTGCCAAACCGTCGTTCATTGCTAGGAAATAGCTATATAGCGGTGTGTTTACATATGCAGCTTACCCTAGCCCGAAGAGCCCCGAAGACGCCCACGACCCTGTAATTTGCACAGCAGCAAACCAACGGCTGGCTCTGAGGATCAGCGGACCAGTACTGGGACTAACGCTGAGACTAGTAGTCCAGACCACTTCTCAGCTCCCGGGTTATTGGAAACATGGGACGCGCGAGCTGGCTAAACTGGTCCCTAGCATCGGCAACTCCGCCGGCAGCGTCCGCGCCGGCAACATCTGCGCCGGTGCGCACGCCCGATGAGTCTTCGTCGTCCCTCGGATCGAGTGTGTCCGACGCCTCGCTGAGTGCACGGCTCGATGGCGACACGCTGCCGAGCGATCTCGGGACGCTGATCGTTGTTGTCATGAAAGCTAAGAATCTACACAACCGGCGCGCTATCTCGAAGCAAAATCCTTACTGCTCGGTGCGCGTTGCCAACAGCAGTGAGCGCACGCGTACGATTACGCGCGGTGGCCAAGCCCCCGTTTGGGACCACGAAGCACGGTTTCGCCTTGGAATCGATGACGACTGCCGCGTACTGAAGCTTTGCGTCTTCGACCAAAGCGGTAGCTCGACCGAGATTATTGGCGACGCCATTGTTCCCCTCAAGCCTGCGCTCGAAGCTCCGCCCAAGCAGGGCTTCGACAGCTGGTACCCGATCCACTACAACAAACGCTACGTCGGCGAAGTGTACCTTGAAATGACGTTCTACCCCCAGCGGCGGTCGCCGCGGTCGGGCCGCGGCACGCGAAGCGGCCGTACTAGCGCGAACTCTAGTCTGAAACACAGCGAGTCGATGCCCGCGCTCGACCTGCGGAGCCTCGATATGCCGAGCTACATGGGCACGCGCCCACAACGCAGCCCGAGTCCTGTCCTGGGTGCGGGTGCCCAGGTGAGCTCTTCAGGTGGGCGGCGCAACTCGCGTCCTTTGCCCCAAGCGCCGGCCGACGACCATACCGCGCTGCAGATCGCTGAGCCTCTTAACGCGCTACGAACAAGCATGCGTGTGCTCCCCTTCCCCAATCCCGAGCTTGCTCATTCTATTCACTCTTCTGCAGCTGCGCCGCTGCGCATGCCTCTACCTCGGCTTCCTGACGTGCCTGACTTGCCTGACGTGCCTAACGTGCCTGACGTTCCTGATCTACCGAGATTCGGCTTTGGTGTTCCGCCGAAGTTTAACCCGGCATACGACGCGCCTGTCTATGACGATGCTGAAGCTCCGCCGTGCCCGCCGCATCATGCAAGCTCGGTTCCCTCTCTCTCACACGTAGTTTCGCCTGCTAAAACGGCGCAGGAGGACATCTCCAAACAAATTAATGACCGGTACGAGGCCTCGCTGTTCGAGCGCCTACGGCCACCTGCATCCAGGCCATATTGAAGCATCAGTACAGTCTGTTGAACATAACAATTCCACGCCCACTGAACCGTAGATGGCACATAAAAATAAAAATACATAGATCGTTCAGACGAGCCAGTACAGCAAAAATAAATAAAAGGCGGCGACGGGTCAGTAAGCAGCCTCACCATCGCCGTCGCCATCCTCAGGTTCCTCGTCGTCTCCGTCGTCGAAGTACTTCTCAGCATTGTAATCGTCGTCGTCCATTTCCTCGAATTCGTCCTCGTCGTCCTCTGCGTCGCGATCCTGGTCGTGGTCGTTTTCATCATTGTTGTCATCTGCCTTGTCTACGTCCTCGGTAGCCTCATTGCTAACCGCCGAGACGACGGTTGCGAGACGTGCCTCCGCGAGGTCCGCGCTCGACTTCACACCGCCAGCAGCAGTGGCCGGCTTTTTAAGCCCGACGGGACGGTGCAGTTCTGGTGGTAAAAACGCCGGAGTAAACGCGTAATTGTCCACGGTGCGGCCAATTGTCTTACGGCGCAGGTATCGGTCGGTGTAGCGCCTAATGTTATCACTGGCACCTTGATCTGCAGCACCTAGCGGCTCCGTGACCACAAACCCCTTCGAGCCTAGCTCACCTGTATTCCAAGGTCCCGCGCGCAGCTTGTGCCGGAGATCCTGGAGCCTGGCTGCAGCTGCGAGATCCATTAGGGACTGTTACCCCAACGCGAGCCTGGGAAAATAGCGGTGGTGCGCTCTCGAGCCGCGAAATTTATTTTCAGCTTGTGCGCGCCAGCGCTGCGTTCAAGCCGTAGCGTGGAGCCGATGCCTCAGCGCCACGATACGGCCGGAGCCCAGCGCTCGCAGGGCAAGGCGCCGGTCCGGGAAAGTACTTTAACGCGACGCGCCTCTCTAAACAACCGCTCAAATGGAGATTCCCTCGTCGAGCCCCGTCTACACGCCCCTCAAAGCATATATACCGCAGCATGTTGAGCCCATGGAGTCGGTGGTTCTTTTCCCATCAAAGGAGCCGGCCGACAGCGACCAAACAACGGCGGAACCAGTGGCAGCGGAAGCAGCAGCAGTACCAGCCGGAGCAATGGTGCCATCAGCGCCCCCTCCACAAAGGGAGGAGTCCGTGATCCGATCATCGGACGAAGAAGACAGCCAGCAGGATGAAATCGATGTAGAGGAAGACCGAACGGTTGCTAATGACGAGTTCCATTGGAGCTTTGCCCAGCGACCAGTACCGGAAGCGCGGGCCGTAGTGGAGAACAGCCTTGCGGAAGAAGAACCTCTAGAGATCAGTTTAGCAGTACCACCCAGCCTGGCCGGAGGCGCTGGGACGCAAGATCAGGACGAGACGATATTTTCTGACAGCGACGAAGGGGACCTGACGGACAGCGATATGACGGCGGTGGCGTTCGGGGACGGGACGCCCGAGAAGTCCACGCAGAACTACTTGAGCGAGCTGCTGACGGATTCGCTTTTAGAGTCGCTACCGCTGCCGCCAGAGCGCAAGCAGCACCTGCGAGATGTTGCCCGCTGAACAATCTAGCACCCGCGGGTATTCCGCTTGTATTTATTTTAACGATCCCCACGTAATACCATCTATCCACGATACATACCATGAGATGTGAGAAAATCAGCCTTTCGGCAATACAGATACGCACACACCGGAGCTCATCTATTGCAGCGACCTGCGCAGTACCTGGCGAGTACC
The DNA here is from genome assembly GCA_030579755.1 of Entelexis gropengiesseri. NCBI lineage: Eukaryota > Fungi > Ascomycota > Dipodascomycetes > Dipodascales > Trichomonascaceae > Entelexis > Entelexis gropengiesseri. The sequence continues at coordinate 67,307 of JAKTRO010000017.1, read as the reverse complement.
CCGGCAGCTCTCGTACTATGAGTTATACTAATATACAGAATATAAATACGCACATAGGCTATGCCGGTAGGTGGACAACGTTTACGACGTACTGGGGACACTCAGTACATCTGATGGAGTCGCTCCGGGTTTTCAGCCCACTCGTCGGCGGAGAGCCACATCTTGCGGAACGTGGAGAGGCCCGCGAGAATGGAGCCGCCGATCCACGGGGAGTGCGCGCGATTCGGAGGCGCAAAGATGCGGATCTTTGTGGCCTGCGGGGCGGTGAGCTTGAGCTCGTTGAGCAGGCGGTCGCCGAAGCCGCGGGTCTGAGTGGTCCCGCCGCTCAGTACGATGTTTTCATAGAGCGCCGGGCGGAGGTCAACGTCGGAGCGGGCGAGGGCGTCGGCCAGAAGCTGGGCCACGCTGCGGTCCTCCGAGCCAACGATGTGGGGACGGAACAGCAGCTCAGGCGCGCGCGCGAGCTCGCGGCGGCCCAGCCGGAGACGCTGGCCGTCTGGCAGGCGGTATGCAGCGGGCTCGGCATCGGCGTCGGGCTCGGGCTGGGCCGCGTGCGGTGCCGCGGCGTGGGAGAGAAGCGCGCAGTGCTGCTCCTTGATGTCCTTGACGAGCTCGCGCTCGGCGGACGACGTGAGGCGCACGCCCTGCTTGCGGAGAAGCAGCTGGAGGAAGTCCGTGACGTCGACGCCGGCGAGGTCTGCGCGCGCGACCGCGGACGCCAGCGCGAAGCCCTGGTAGACAGGCACAGCATGGGCAGCACCGTCGCCGATATCGAGGGCGAGGCCGGTGGTCTTACCGGCGGCGTACAGCGCAAGCACCGCGGGCAGCGCGCAGTAGAGGGCCGGTACGTTAAACGTCTCGAAAAACACCTGTGCAAGGGTCTCGCGGTGCCGTCGCGGGTTGTGCGGCGGTTCCGTGACCAAAACGGGGTGCTCCTCGCTGTTTGCGGGCTGGGTGGCGTACATGTGCTGCCACACGAGCTCCATGTCGGCCCAATCGTTCACAATGCCATGGGCCTGCGGATACGCAAGCGTCATGAGCCCGCGGTGAGCGCGCGCGTCGGCGCCGACAAACGCGGTGCCCTCGAGGCTGCCGACCATGGCGCGGTCGTGTTTAGGACGGCCGACGTAGGCCGGGAAGACGAGGGACGGCGCAGACTCGCCCGCGAACCCCGCGCGGAGCGTGCTCGAGCCGCTGTCGACCACGAACGGCTGGTTCACGATCCCCGCGTCCATGCTCAGTCAGCGGCGCGGTGAGCCTGGTAGTAGTCGAGATGGTGAGTGCCAAACAGCGATACTGTGTTGACTGTAGAGCGATTGAGCGAAGGCTGAAAAAGCTGTGAGTGCCCTAGACAATATGGCTCGCCATCTTGCAACGGTTGGTAGTCTCTGGGTACACGGGACCACTTTCGCAAATGGATAGGAGACGGCGAGCGGTGGTTACTAACCAACCATGAGCGAGATCGCGAAGCTCGTGTCGGATGCGCCGCCGGGCGAGGTCGACGCCGTGCGCAAGGACATCGAGGAGTTTGCCGGCTCGGGCGCCGTGGCCCGTGCGGTTGCCCGCGAGCTCGAGACCGCGAACGTTGCGCAGCTCCGCGTCGTCGACGTCGACGGCCGGCCCACCGTGCTGTCGAAGTACAACCAATTAGGCCCAGACACGTTTTTCTCGCACGGCGAGTCGCCTGTGCGGTTCACGGTTGACCATGTCACGCGCAGGACCACGGTGGAGGGCCCGCACAAGCCTGCGCACTCGCCGGCCAAGCTCCAGCGCGAGATCAGCGCGTACGCTGCGCACCACTACCCAACCGAGCACGTTGCGGCGGTGTTTGCGCGCGAGGATGCGGACGATGAAAGCGATGCATTTGCGGTGGTGATTGTGGGCCGACGGTTGAGTCCGCAGAACTTCTTCAACGGGCAGCTGACCTCGCAGTACACGGTGTCTGCCACCAGAATCGAGGGCTCGATTGCCGCTGACGTGCACTACTTCGAGGAGGGCAACGTGCGGCTGAAGTCGCACGCGCCGGTGGACGCGCCGGTGCGGGACGGCGTGGCGCGCGCGATCGAGAAGGCGGAGTCGGACTTCGAGCGCAACCTGAACAAAACGCTGGTGGGCCTCAACGAGCGCGAGTTCAAGGCGCTGCGCCGCCAGCTGCCGGTGACGCGCCAGCCGATGACGTGGGGCAAGGCGATTGCGGGCTACAAGCTTGGCAAGGAGCTCGAGCGCGACTAGGGGCGGTAAGTACATGGTAATGTTTGCAATAAATAACTACTAGTTAGCGCTTGAAGCGCTCTGCCGCTTTGATCGCGGGGCCCCGCACTGGTGGATCAGCGGCTCATTGGCAATCGGCGGCTGGCAATCAGCGGCTGACGGACAATCACCGGTTAGCTCGTCGGTCGTGGCGCCACGAACTACGCTCCGGCCGCTCCGGGGGCCTAGAAAAAGCGGGTGAGAAAGTAGATAAGGAAAATCAGCCCGAGGGCCAGGCCTGCCGTCTTCACAACTGGGTGCCCCGCTTGCGCCGCGCGGGCAAGCCGCCCCGCCGACCCGCGAATCGTCCCGAGCGCCGAGCCAAATGTCTCGGTCGCGGTGTCGAGGATGCCCTGGTCCGCTGCATGCGTGTAGATGTCCGTCGTGACCTGCCGGATCGACGACAGCTTGCCTGCCAGGTCGTGCAGACGCGCGTCGTTCTCGGTCTCCATGGTTCGCGCCAGCCGGCGGAGCGCACCAGCCGGGCAATAACTGGGATGGCGGTGTCACGTGCGCTCTCCTCCACAAGTGATAATATGCACCGCAGCGTAAGTGGTTGCAGCGTGTTGAGGCGCTACTCGTGGAAGTGGTGCTCTGTAGGTAAATGAGTTAGCTAAATTTGTACAATTCACACAATGTATGGTGCACCAGCGGCGCTTCATGACATGCTTTTGCACCTTGCGCCAACACCGAGGTGCTGCACGGCACATGTTACCACGGTCAAGAATGGTGCGTATGATACAAGTTATTCCTGGTGCTGCGAGGGCGGCGCGCTATTTGCATACGGCGACGCCGTGCTTGCATGCCGCCCGTCTTGTGCCGGGTACGGCAGCCGCGTGGGCGAGGTGTAAGGCGAGCCCGAAGCCGAGGGCGAGACGGCCGATGCGCGCGGGTCAGCAAAATAGCCGGAAGGTGACTGGTAGTATTGCGGGCTTGCGTACTGCGGTGGGAACGGCTCCTGTGTCGATTGGTGCTGCTGCGGCGGCAATTGCTGTGGCGGCAATTGCTGCGGGGGCAATTGTTGCTGTTGCGGTGGCAGCTGCTGCTGCGGTAGCTGTTGTTGTTGCGCGTGCGAGGATGGCTGTGTCGGCTGCTGCTGGAGCGGTTGTGTGGCCTGCTGCTGTATTGGCTGTTGGTGTGGCTGCGCCTGGTACGGCTGGTACGGCTGGTGCAGCGCTTGGGTTGTGCCGTGCGGGTAGCCATACGGCAGGGTCGCCTGTGAGGCGTGGGACGCCTGCGAGGCCAGCGTCGCCTGCGAGGCCAGCGTCGACGTGCGCACGCCTGGCTGGTACCCGGACACGGCGTCCTCCATCAGCCGGTCGTATGCGCGCCGCGCCTGCAGCAGCTTGCCATTCATATCGACAAGATCCTGCTTGCGCTGCGAGTACTCGTCGATCAGCTGGATCACACGCGGGCGCATCGACGCAACCTGGTGGTACAAACTCTGCACGTCCTCGTTTTCCACAATGCTGCTACCCGAGCCGTTTTGGCTTGCTGTTGCCAGAATCGATAGCAGCCGGTCGACAGTGGCTGCCTGCGCAAAAATGTACGTCTCGTCCATCGCGCCGGGCTGGACTTGCGGGATGGGCGCGACCTGCGAGACCGAGTGGGCCCTGGTGGACTGGGTGTGGGCGCTTGATCCCGTCTGTGCCCGTGTTTGGGCAGCCGGGGCCGAGCGCGCCGACCCCGTGTCGTCTGCATCGTCTTCGTCAAGCTGCTCGACGTAGTTCACGGGGAATATGCCCACCTCACCGCGCAGCCGCCCGCGCCACCACTCTTTGTACACGACCTCGAGCACGTCGATGACGTCACCCGTGCTAAACGTGAGCTCGCCGTCCTCGGACGCAGCGAAGTCGTACAGCGCGCGCACGCGCGAACGCGGGGTTGTCTCTGTGCCGGCCGCGGCGGCTGCTGCGTTCTCGATCTCGGTCTGCGGCCGGCCCATGTCCTGCATGGAGAGCTCGAGCGCGCGGCGCAGGTCCTCGTCCTCTTGCTCCTCGGCCGATCTTGCCGACGTGGCGCTGGTTGCCGCCGCCGGTGCCGCAGACTGTGATCGGCTGCGGCTCTCGGACTTCGCGCCCTGCCGCAGCAGCTCGCGCACGCGCGGCGCTGCCGTCACCCGCGTGTACACGCCCGAGAGCTGGCGGCCAGAATCGTCGGTGGTGTCCTTGTGCTGCCCAAGAATGTCTACCAGCCGCATGAGCACCTTTGCGTGGGTGGTGGGCGCGGTGCCGAGCTTGGTGAGGCGCGCCGTGATGGCCGGCTGCGCGATTTCGCGCAGCGCGGCGGGACTGCAGTTGAGCGCGAGCGCGTTCAGCAGGGTGAGGCTGTACAATTGCACGTTGCCGTTGTTCGTGGCAAACCGCTCGGCGGTCTCTTGCACCGCGGCTGGCGCGTTCTTGCCTTGGCTCTCGTTCACGAGGTTGCACACATCAATGATCAGCGACCAGTCCTCGCGGGTCAGCTTCTCGTCGGTCGCCTTTAGCACCGCCTTGTGGATCGCTGTTGGCTCGCTCGAAAACAGGCCCATTGTGGCGGCAGTGACCGGCTGCGCCTGGCTGACCGCCCGCGGTTTAGTGGTCGGCAGCCACCACATACCGCCAGCGGACGACCGTTGGCGGCCGGCCGTTGACCAGCGGTGCGGCCGGGGTCACGGGGACCGGCGGCGGCGGCGGTTGGGCACGAGCGCCGGCGGCGTGTGTGACTACCCGCGCATGCAGCCTTTCATCTCTCAAATCACTAACATGGCGTCGCATCATTAAGAGCGGGTTGGCTGTAGCGTCTTCTGTTCGGCTCGTGCTCAGGGCTCGTGTTGCGCTCAGGCACGTTACATAGAGAGGCGTTATTGAGAGTGCCAAATTCGAGCAGGCTCAACATCCGCCTTGTCATCTAGACTCCTGCATCGATTCAATCAAAGCCGCGGCTTTGCGCCTCTCAATTTCCTGGTCTGGCCAAGCAACCCATCCCGAGATCTGGTGCGGACGAAGTCGTGCCTGACTCGCGAGCTCCGCTATCAGTGGTAATGTGACCTGATTAGGGCGTACTGGAAAAGGAGGCCGAAAAGAGCTAGAGGGGGACTACAAGGCGGTAGGCGTCAAACTACCAGACTACAGACTATAAACGGGCTGAAAGTGTCCAATGCCTGCAGAATATCACCAGACAACGATCTAAGGATGTATATCGCTGGTGCTTGGTAGCCGTTGGCGGCGCGCACCGTTGGCCCGCGAAGGTCATGTGCGATCTACACGGTGAGCGTATGGCGGGGCGAGGCTCAGCGTGAGCGAGCAGCGCGCCCTAACCGCTCCAGCAGAAACGCGTAAAAGGAAGGACCAATCCTCGCTTCTTCAATCCAGTGTCGAGTGCCGCGCCTGCCATGACTGCCAGACGAAGAGGCTCGAGCTTCGGTCCGATGACCGTTGGCGATACCCAAGGCTCCTCCTTATCGTCCGCGGTCGCCTCGAACGACGCGCAGGCGGTCCACCGCTCCCGCAACCAGCCGCCGAGCCCGCAGAAGCCGGCGTCCCGGCCCGCGCGACGCCGGGCGCGCCCGCAGCGGCCGTGGCTTGTGCGCCTCGCGGTGAATAACACGTGGGTTCCGCCGCTGATATTGCTGCTCGCGTGCTACGCGGCGTACTTTGCGTACGCGCGCGACGACCCGGACCACTGGCTGAGCATGGCCGTGAAGCTGTCGTACCGCGTCGAGGGCACGTCGCTGTACGGCAAGGGGTGGCGCGACTGGTACTTCTTGGCGTTCCACGTTATTGTTTTCACGTGGATGCGCGAGTTCTGCATGCAGGTCGCGCTGCGGCCGATTGCGTACGTGCTGGGCCTGCGCACGCGACACAAGATCAACCGGTTCCTCGAGCAGGCGTACTCGCTGCTGTACTACGGGATCACTGGCCCCGTGGGCCTGTACATCATGCGGTACCGCGCGCCCGAGCTGTGGTACTTCAACACCACGGCGTTTTACGAGAACTTCCCGCACCGCGAGCTCGACATGTGGTTCAAAGCCTTTTATTTATTGCAGGCCGCGTTCTGGGCGCAGCAGGCGATCGTTCTGCTGCTCCACCTCGAGAAGCGCCGACAGGACTTCGAGGAGCTGGTGTTCCACCACGTCGTCACCGTCGCGCTGATTTGGCTCTCGTACCGCTTCCACTTCACGAACATCGGGCTGGCCGTGTACATCACGATGGACGTGAGTGACTTCTTCCTTGCGCTGTCGAAGATTTTGAACTACCTCGAGTCTAGGTTCGTGGTGTTCTTCTTCTTCACTTTTGTCGCCGTGTGGGTCTACCTGCGGCACTACCTCAACATTGTGATTCTGTACTCGGTTGCCACCGAGTTCCGGACCGTGGGGCCGTACGAGCTGAACTGGGAGACGCAGCAGTACAAGTGCTACATCTCGCAGCCGATCACGTTTGTGCTGCTGTTCCTGCTGCAGCTCGTGAACCTTTACTGGCTGGTGCTAGTGCTGCGGATTGCGTACCGGTATGTGGCGCACAACATCAAGGAGGACGTGCGGAGCGACAACGAGGACGAGGACGAGGACAAAGACGAAAAGCTTGCCCAGCTCGAGGACACGGTGGCGGGCCCCGAGCAGGCTCAGTGAGTCGCCCGGCTTGTAGCATAGCCGATGTATATAGACCATAGACCCTTCTGTGTTCACAATACGCTAAGATCCGCATCTCCGTGCGTGGCGTGCATGGTGTGTATGGCAAAACGTGCATGGCACTGCTAGCCGCCGCCGGCCGCGTCTGGTGATGCAGCCGGTTGAGGGAGCAGTACTACTACCATGTTAGGTTAATAGAGAATATATACAAGCGGTCTTCAAAGTAATTACGCACGGTCGAGTTGCTGCTCCGCCTCGGTGACCGTGGAGAACCGCGCGTCGGCGGACTCGCGTGCGTCGCGTGCGTCGCGGGCCGTGCCTGCGCGCAAACTCGCCTTCGTTTTCTCGTGTCGCGCAAACTCCGCGTGCCGCGTGTCGCGGCCGCGCGCGGCCGCGTTCGAGAGCACCCCAGCAACCAGGTCAGCAAACCGCAGCGAGTCGTCATTGCCTGGCACCGCGTAGGTTAGTAGCGACGGCTCGCTATCGGTGTCCACGATTCCCACGGTCGGGATTCGCGTCTTGATGCACTCGGCAAGCAGCGCCCGGTTCTCTATCGGGTTAAGCACCACCACGACGTCCGGCTTGATGATTGTTTCTGTGAGGTGGGTGCTCAGTGCGCGGCCGGTCGGCCGGTCGGCCATGTCGACTTCGACCCGCGCAACCTGCTGCTTCTTTGTCGCGTTCGACAAGAAGTTCGTGAACGTGCCGGCCAGCCACCGGCGGTGCACGTAGAAGCCGTGAGCGCGCGCCGCTGCCGCCTCGACCGTGCGCGCGTGGCCGTCGCGCGTGCCGACAAACAGCACGAGCCCGCCCTTGTTGGCAACCTGCTCGATGACCCGCGCCGCCTGCCGCAGCGCCGTCAGCGTCTGCTGCAGATCAATGATGTGAATGCCCTCGCGCTCGCCGTACACAAACGGCGCGCACGTCGCCCGCAGCCGGTGCGTTGCGTGGCCAAGGTGCGCGCCGGCCGCCAGCAGCGCCGACAGCCCGGTCTGTGCAATCGTGGCGGGCCGGTGTAGATCCTCGTGCGGTCGGTACACATCGCGGATCTCTGCTCCGAGGCCTAGCGCCTGGTGGGCGTGGAACACCTGGCGCACGTACATCTCCGCGTCGGAGTACGGCTGCCCGGGCTCGCTGGCGACCACACCACTGAACTGGCGCGCACCGGTGAGGTTGCCGTCCTCCTGCACGTCGGCGCCAAACAACGAGCCGCCAGGCGCCTGCACCGTGCCGGCGAGGTACTCGGCCTCATCGTGCCGCATGTCGACGTCATGCACAAACTCCTGGACAAACTGTTGGAACTCACGGCTCAGCTGCTCGCGCAACGTGGGGCTCAGCTCCTGCGAGGCAGGGTGGGCGTACGACAGCGTGCGCATCGCCTCGCGCATCGCTTCAATCGCGGGCTCCGCTGCTGAGCCCGCGGTTTCTGCCGGGGCCTCAGCGGGATCTGCTACTGGTGTGCGCGTCGAGCTCCATCGCTTTGCAAGCGGTCGTACCGCCCGCACGCTCTGTCGCGCGCCGCTCCAACACCTCATGGCGGCCTGAGTCTGCTTAATTTTTCGGCGGTTGAAGTTTAGTAGGGGCCAGGCGTATCGCGTTTCTGCGGTGCCCAGGAGGAAGCCTTGGGTAAGCTGACTTGGACCCTCCGCCAAGCAGAGCGATGAGTTTGGCTTCTCAAACGACGAAAGCAGATAGGAACAATTGGAATACATGAAGGAAGCTCCATCTAGCATCATATAAAGGTTATGCATGTGGGCTAGTGTTCTTCACTCGCTGATAACGCTCGTTTGGCCTCTGTTGGTTTCAAGCGCCTGCTAACGGCTCCAATCGTTAATACAACTTTATCGATAGAAATTAATGACCTTAAATCAACCGGCGGTATGTAAACGCGGCATCCAAGTGAGATCTTCTGTGCGGTTCGCTTAAGAATTGCCGCTGAGGTTACTGCGGCCCCTTCCCCTTGCCCTTGCTCTACCGCCGCTAACCCCACGACCATCACAGACGATACCACAGCGATAATAGCCCAACGGTGCTACCACAACACCACCACCCCTAAGACACTACCACAGCACTACCTCGGCACCACCAGCGACCACAATGGTGACGCTATCCAACGTCGCGCGCGTCACGAGCAGCACGTCCGTTGTCGGCTCGTTCCTCGCCAGCTCACACCAGCTCTACCTTGGGTATATCTACGAGGGCGCTGACGGGTTCTCGCCCGTACTGCTCATGTGCTGGCTGCTTGGCGATGTGCTTAATGTTATCGGCACCGTGTGGACGCACCAGCTCGTGTTCCAGCGCGTGATCGCGCTAGCGTCGCTCTCGACAGACTTGCTGCTTGCATCGCAGCACCTCTACTACAAGCGCAAGCACCGCTTCCACTCCTCGCCCCAGCGCAGCTCTGGCTGGCGTAGCCAGTGGAATGCCATGCTGCGGCCGTACATCTTGTTCACGCTTGTCTCGGCGGCCCGCGCGCACTCCGTGCTCGACGATCCAAGCAACGACTATGTCGACTGGGAGTACCTGGTCGGCCAGTGTATGGCGTGGGTCGCCGAGCTGTCGTACGCGTTCGCGCTGGTGCCCCAGGTGATGGACAACTTCGCCCGCAAGTGCACCGGCAGCGTCTCGCTGGTGATGTTCCTCGCCGACGCGTTTGCCTCGGCCAACTACCTTGCCACCATCCTTATAACTGCCGGCGAGGAGCCGACGCGCCACGAAACCCTCGACTTTGTGATGGATGAGCTTCCGTACATCTGCGGGACGTCGGCATGCTTTGTGCTCGACATTGTGATTCTGGCGCAGTACTTTGTGTACCCGGAGTTCATAGCGACCGAGTTCATCGGGGAATTTGACGAATCGTTTTACGGTGTCGAGGCCGAGCCGCTTGCGCCAGCGCACACGGCCACGAGCACAAAGACGATCCGCGGACCGCGCCCTACCGAGCCGCAGACGGGGCCGGGCCCCTACGGTGCCACTTATGAATGATGACCAGCATACGACTAAAATTTCTTAAATCATAGAGAACTTACGAAAACGAGTTTGAAATATGCCAATTCGCTCCTACACAGGTCTGTCAGACTAGAAAGGTCGCGCCAGCTCGACGGCCTCCGCGTGCTGACTCAAAGCGGGACTGCTCAAAGTCGAGACAGCGCTTAAGCGGCAAGTGCTCAAGCGGCGGTCAAGTGAGGCAAGCGCAGGAGGCAAGCGCAGGATGCCGCCCAAGAAGTATGGGATTACCCCACCCATTACCGTCCAGGGCTCCACCGACGAGGAGCGAGCTCGCAACGAGGCCATGCTCAAAGAGCTCCGCGACCAAGGCTCGTTCGAGACCGAGGCCGAGACCCGCCGCCGCGCCCAGGTCCTCGAAATTATGCAGCGCCTTGCCAAGGAGTTTGTCTACAAGGTGTCGATCCAGAAAAACATGAGCGACGGCATGGCCCGCGATGCCGGCGGCAAAGTGTTCACATTCGGCAGCTACCGCCTTGGCGTCTACGGGCCCGGCTCCGATATAGACACGCTCGTGGTGGTGCCCAAGCACGTCTCGCGCGACGCGTTTTTCGAGATCATGCCTGCGCTGCTGCGCCAGCGGCCCGAGCTCGAGGAGCTTGCGCCCGTGCCCGAGGCGTTTATGCCGATCCTCAAGCTCAAGTTCGGCGGAATCTCGATCGACCTTATCTGCGCGCGGCTGGACCTCGCCGAAATCCCGGACTCACTTTCTCTCGACGACAGCAACCTGCTCAAAAATATCGACGAGAGAGACCAGCGCGCGCTCAACGGCACCCGGGTCACTGACGCCATTCTCAACCTCGTGCCCGAGCGCACAACCTTCAAGCACGCGCTTCGCGCCATCAAAATGTGGGCCCAGCGCCGCGCCATCTACGCCAACATCATGGGCTTCCCTGGCGGTGTCGCATGGGCCATGCTTGTCGCTCGCGTCTGCCAGCTCTACCCGAACGCCGTCGCGGCAATCATTGTTGACCGGTTTTTCTTCATCTACATGAACTGGCCGTGGCCGCAGCCGGTCCTGCTCACCAAAATCGAGGACGGCCCGCTGCCGGTACGCGTGTGGAACCCGAGCCTGTACCCGGGCGACCGCAACCACAAGATGCCTATCATCACGCCGGCGTACCCAAGCATGTGTGCAACCCACAACATCACCGATAGCACCAAGGCAATCATCGAGGCCGAGCTGCGCCGCGGCCATGAAATCACTCAGGGCATTCTCACAAACACCCATTCATGGGCAGACCTCTTCGTCAAGAACTCATTCTTCTGGGACTACAAATACTACATGTGTGTTTACGCAACTAGCCGTGGAGCCACCGACGACTATCTCGCGTGGTCGGGCTTTGTCGAGTCGAAATTCCGACTCATGGTCCAGAAGCTCGAAGTGCTGCCCTCCATCGAGATCGCGCACCCATTCAACAAGCCGTTCGAGCTTGAGTATCTGTGCTCAACCGAAGATGAGGCGCGCGCCGTGGCCGACGGCCGCCCGCTGCCCCAGACGCCGCTTGCATCAGATGGCGAACTCGCAATCGAGGCAACCGCCCCCGAGCCCAAAGATCCCGAGCTTGCGGCCGAGGAAAAGGAGGCTGAGGAGAAGGAACACCCGAACGTTGTGCGCTCGCAGCTCCTGTTCCTCGGCATGAAGCTAGCCCCCGATCCGGGCACCGGCAAGCGCACCCTCGATCTCGGCACACAGGTCCAAGAGTTCAATGACAAGCTGCGCGAGTGGCCTCGCTATACCGAGGAAACGTTCTCGCTGGCAATGCGCGTACTCAAGCCGTACGAGCTGCCGGACTGCGTGTTTGGCGAGGGTGAGGAACGTCCAAGGAGAGCAAAGAAGACCAAGCGGGCCGGTGCCGAGAGCGCACCTAAGCGAGCCAAGGTCGAAAGCTAGCCCTAATTGTCTATCAATTCTAACTCAATCACATTAACACTTTTGTCCTGCAGGAGCCATGGAGTGCTCTACTATGATGGCTATAACTCGCGAATCCGCTTCGTGGCAGGTCCTTCCGGCAAAATAGCATCAAGCCCAACCATCAGCCGATCTAGCACGTCGCTCTCGCTCCATAGCACATACTGCGCAACAGACACCCGCGTAGTCGTCGACTCTGGCTGTGATGTTGTACCGTACTGAGCTCGGCGTTCGCGCAAAACCGATTTGAGCAACGTCTTTGCCTCGGCGGACATCGTCTGGCGCTCGGTGAAATCGTCCACAGCGCGCTCCAACTCCCGTACCTTGAATTTAGGCACCGCCAGCGCGGTCACAACAACAAGCAAATCATCATCGTAGTCCAGCTGCTCCTCACTGTCAGCTAAAACTACACTCGATTCAAATGTCTCGGGAAGCTCACCACCCATGACCTTTTTCAACCGCGCAAGCTGGGCATCAACCGCACTCTCGTCGCCTGCCAGCTCGATAGCTTGCGCGCGAACTAAATCGAGCGGAATCTCTACTGACTCTACGGTACGATCGGCAGGATCCACATACCCGAACCGGCGCAGCATTTCGCTACTGGAGAGGCTGTGCCGCTTCAGAAGCAGCTGTTCGCCAGGTATTATTTCACGTGTGGAAGCACAAGTGAGGCCAGCCGTCAGATCGCCATTCGAGAACTCGACATTGGCAGTGGTAGCACTCTCATTTATAAGGTCTGCAAGGGGAATTAGCACTTTGACAGTCTCTTCGTCTTCGTCCTTGTCGTCTTCTTCCTCTTCTTCTTCATTCGGGTCACCATCCGCTGCAGATTCCCCGTACTTTGTCTGCCTCACCGGGATATCAAAAGCATACGACATTATGATGCTGCCACAGCGATGGAATGAGTCCCGCGACGTTACTTTAGTCGACAGCTCTTTAAAGAACGGCTCCTTAAGGACCCCAGTCGCCAGCGAGTCATAGAGCTCGTCTGCCGACTCGCGACCGATGCGGTTAACTACTTCCGATGGGCTCAGCGCATTGATTTCTTCGGGGCTCCAAAACATTGGCGTGTTGAACTCGGTGGGTAATACGTCAAAATACGGCGCCCACCTCGGGGTCGTTTGCACGGCCATCATTGTCACAATGAGAGCACTCCAGTTGTCGAGATCGTATTTCTCGGCAAGCTCAACGACTTCAGGCAGTATGCCGGCATGCAGAGCTGCCGATGCCGGTACATTGAACATGCTAGTTCCGGCCACGGCTGTGCTGTGTGCGAGCTTCAGCCCGCGGCCCATGCCTTGATTCCGGTAGTCGCCGATCTCGACACCAGCCAACATTCCAATACCATGCGCATTGAGCCACTGTGTGTACGCATGGGTGCGCTCTTCAAACGTACCGGCACCCATTTTGACTTCAACCACAAAGGGTTGTAAATAATATATACTCGGCGGCTCACGCCCTAGCCCTACTCAGCCAGTCGTGAAATTTCACCGGCCAGTTTCCCCCGGTGGTGCACAATGCTGTGTTTACGTCGAGGCATCCACACACGTCCCAAGAAGGTGAGGATCCAGCTGCTGCGGGATTTCCCATCAGTGGGCCTGCGCGGTGAGGTCGTCGAAGTGAAGGAGGGCCTCATGCGGCACAAACTGCACCCCAAGAATGGCGCGGCGTACGTGCGAGCAGACGAGCCGTTGCGGATACCGCTGGTTACGCGAGAGGAAGCGCTGCGGCTTACACGCGCAGCTGAGCTCGCCGCGGTGCCTATTAAAGCGACTCCTGAGAGCGAGCCAACACCGACGCAAACAGAAGACGGTGCTTCGACGCAAGCGGAGCAACAGCAGCGCGCAAAGGTGCAATCGCTGCTGGACTCGCTTAGCTTCCCGACCGCAGGAGCGCCCGCTCAGCCGCAGACCGTACAGCCACAGCGGGCTGATGCACCCGCAAGCGAGCCAACGGCCGAGCCGGCGAAGAAGCAGTTCGAGTGGCAGAATGAGTTTGTCGTGGACATCACGGACAGAAAAACAAAATAAACAGTGTACATAGGTATTTCTCTCGTGCTTGATTAATCGAAGTAGGCCGGCGGTGGTCCAGATGGGGGCGGGATGTCGCCGTCATGGATGCTATTAATGACGTTTGGGGTCTCCGCGGTAGCGGCAGTCACTTCCGTGGGGACTGGTGAAGCTGGCGCCTCAGTATGCGTGGGCTGCGGTGTGGGCCCGTGATGTGCGGTGCTTCCTGCGCCACTTGGTTCGGGGCCTGTTGTCGGGCTCGCTGTAGTCGACACTGGCTTGCGTACGGGGCCGTTTTTTGAGTCCAAAAAGTATTTGGAATCTTGATAGGTCTTAGACGGCGCAGAAGAACTAGAAGAGGGACCGGCTGAGGGACCAGCAGAGGGACCGGCCGAGGGGCCAGCAGAAGGACGTGCCGAGGAGCCAGCTGAGGGAGCTCCTACAGAGGTTTTCTCCGGCGAGCCATACTGCCCCGGCTCAGACTCAGGGAGAACTGGCTTCTCCGGGAATCCAGGTTTAGTATCTTCAATGATCTTCGGAGAAAGTACCCGGATCGGAAGCCGTTGCATGAGTGTGGCCGATTCGGCGCGCGAGTTCTGCCGCACCAGGGCCACCTGCACTACTAGCCCATAGCTGAACGACACAAGCGGCGTCTGGAATGTCGGCAGCACCGGTCGCAGAATCTCGACCTGGGCCAGCAGGTTCGACACGTCAACCTCGGAGCCCCCGCGGAGCACCTTTGCCTGCACAAGCGACTGCGATGTGCGGCGTTTCGTAACGCGCGCGCCGCTCGCGGCTAGCGTCACGTTGGTTTCCAGCGACAGGCCAATGCTCTTCACCATGATCTTCTCGTCCGTTTCCGACGATACGACGCGCAAGTTGAACTGCGTTGTACGGTCCTGCGCCATTCCCGTAGACGGCGCGCGGAAGAAGCACTGCACCTCAAGCGGTGGCTCTTTGCGACGCCTTGAGCCCGAGCCTGTAAGGCGGCTCCAAAAGCCGCTCGACTGAGCGGACTCCGAGGCCGCGCCGCCTATGTATCCGTTCATAATCGTCTGATGCATCACGGGCGCGTTATTATGCTCGTCGAGGAGTGACGAGGGCGGCATGAACAGAAACTCTTCCGAAGTCTTGATCTCGCCGCTGCTGAACCACGACGATGCGGACTTCCGCGCGTGCGCTTTCAGCTGGTACTTTATGCGCCCGTACGTTGTTGGCGCAACCACATCCGTGGCTGAAGGCGGAAGCCTCGGACGCTCAGCGGGCAGCGGGTACTTGAACGGGATTTCGTGATGCCCGGCGGCGAAGTGCTGCGATCCCAGAGGAATGCTCATCTCGCCATCATAAAGTCGCATTGCGCCTTTCATAATCTTTGTGCGCCCGCCGCTGCCGGTCTCGGCTTCGACACTGGATTCCACTTCGCAGATCACACGCAGCAGAATCTCCTTTAGGCTGATCCCGTTACCGGTCGGCGCCAGCAGCAGCCTTCCAGTTAGGATGTCTCCCCCATAGTGGTACTCTTGCGGTTTGTCTAGTTGGATCTGGAAAGCAGGCGCCATCGCAGCCTCTGACCAACTGTTTTCCCTCTCCGATCCCGAAGGGCCACGCCGGCATTAGCGTTTAGGGTTACGCGTCGCGCAGCTAACGGTGCAACACAGCCGCAGCGCCGCGAGCTTTAACGCTAGATCACAGGTAGAAGCGGGGTCACGAAACGATATGAACGAATTATTTATTGCTAGCAGATTGCTAGTGCGAGTTTAATTGAAGCGCCACGTGTACGAACGCTTTTTTTTACTTTTCAAATGCCGTTGCTCGCGCAAGTGAACGGCTTGCCATACAGATCCGCTTGGTACGACCAGATGATGCTTTGCACTGTGCTGTATGTCCCCGGCCCAAGCAGGTAGAAGCCAATTATGATCAGTAGCCAGTTAATACCAAATTCAAGCTTGATCCAATTGCTCGCTGCCTTGAAGTCCTGCCACCCAGTCAACCCGGGATTTCGATGCCGGCGGATTTGGAAGTACGCCGCGCCCCAGAACACGAATCCAAACCAGCAGTCAAACAGCGACGACATCAGCGAAAGTAAATCTGAGAAAAACGGGATCACCTCTGCAATAACAAATGCAACTGCCCATAGCACAATGTTGAGTCCAATCCATACTGACCAACCAAGCACAGTATGTTGCTGCCGATGTTTCGACTGTAGCCCGAATAAGTGCTCGAACACGAACTGGGACGTAACGTTCGAATACAGCGAGCCAAGGAAGAGCACCGTTGGCAGCGCAAACGAGAACGCGATCTTCTTGTAGTTTCCAGTAAGCGAGCCGAACGCTGGCGCCGTCATGTACTCGTTTCCGACGTATACATAGACAATCGATCCGGCAAGTGCAAATGTGATAACCTCCAGGGTGGTCACTGCCACGAGTGCCTTCTTGAAGTCCTGTGGTCGCTTCATCTGTGAAATAAACGAAGGATACGTCACCTGGCCCACAAATGTGTATGTGATGTTGAGAAAGGCACTCATTGCATCAACATACCGCGTGTGATCAGCCGACCACACGTTCCACTTCATACTCCCGCCCGGCTGCCACTTATACGGGTGATCTTGCACGGCCGCAAATATCATAGACAGAATCACGGCAACAAACATCGTCACCGCGCTGAAGTAACCTAGAAGTGACATATGGCTGAATGTGCGCGGCAGACTGAGAATGATGCAAATCACCATCGTCACTACAGCGAATACGATTGAGCATACATGGAGGTTGCCACCAGGCTCATTGCCAGTCACGGTATTAAAATACTTCGCGCCGACCAGAACATGCAGGGCCTGAATCAGCGTGTTGTTGAGCACAAAGCACAGCGCAGTGAGCCACCACACGATCTTCGAGTTCCAGAATAAATGCTTCCCAATATCCGTCACACTCTGAATGTTCGGATATAGAATACAGTAGTCAGTGATAATGAAGCCTGTATATAACACTGTCATTGAGATAATCAGCGTAATAATAAGTCCTGGAACTAGGCCTAACACCGAGTACGACCACGGAAATGACATTATAGCCAGGCAAATGTACTCCGAAAATAATAGTCCTGCTGCGCGGTACCAGCTCATGTTCTTGTAATCGATCTCAGGCGTGAACTCACCGACCGACATGCTTTCAGTATCAGCGGAGTGTTTATCAAGCCCAATATCCGCCATGCTGCCATCTAGTGGCGAGCTATCGTCGCCAATGGAAGACATCTTTGAACTAATCGATGGCTTAGGCTAAGAAAAACTCAAATAACAACTATCAACGCCCTATATAAGATTTCTCTTGGCAAATTCAGACATCTTTTCCAAGCCTGGCTGATCCGATGCTTAGGAGGTTGTTGCGTTTTCTCACGTGGGCGGCCGCGGACAAGAAAGGTGTGTGCAACTGGATCAACGTGGGCAGTCTCCTTCAGCTTGCCTAGTTGTCTGAGGATGCCTGAAGGCTTTTAATGATATACATTACTAACGGCGATGACTCTGTGAATGGTCTCCAAGTTCTGTGCCTCCTGTGAGCGATTAGATTCGATGTGTGATGCGATATGACAAGTTATTCTTAATGACGTAGTCTAATCAGGAGCAGTCAGGCAAGCCACATGCTGAATCATCGGCTTGGTTTCTTACGTCATGCATCCATGCACACCTGAAAACGCCTAGAGGGCGGCGGGAGAAGAGTACTTGGTTGGGGGAGGTCACCGTAGCACAAGGCGCTTACCAGGAAGGCTTTACTGACGTTGTCTTTTTGATATGGTTAGGTAAAGCCGGTTGTTTTTATCGAAGCAATGAAGATTGTATTTGGAAGCAGACCCGACCCGACGCCTGGTACAGTGACGGTAGGATTAATAGCTTAAGCTCGGTTCAGTAGCATCACACGCATGGGCATGTGGTTGGGTAAGAATTCTAGTCTACGGATCAGTTGGCCCGAGGATAACTATGATGGTTGTTGATCGTTGTGGGAAAGGCGAATTTGACAGATGGTCCGGCCGCCTGATAGGTACGCTCGTGTGGCAGGTGGCCGCTCAAATATGGATTGAAAAATGGCTTCTTGTGGAGCACGTGTATCATTTCGTTTTCAAAGACAACTAGAATGTATGTTACATTCTCCGCTAAATGGTCATTTCTATGTATCGAGCCACTTAGCCAGGTAACTAATCGGCGTGGGACACTTACTCGGCCAAGTCTTAGTCCTCTAAGTTCAAGATTGGAAGTTGTTATGAAGCACATTCAAGGCCAACACGCCAGCACCATTCGACCATCGAACTAGAAGGCTCAAGTCCACATCTAAACTATGTAGTATTTCTCCAGTCGACGATAGGTGAGATCTTACGCTGCTGGTTACTCCACTCAGTTGGAGCGAAGGGTAGGGGTGTGTATGCGGTCATCGCCTACCGGCCTGCCTGCGTTTTACGTAAAGGGAGGAATGCTCTATAGCCCGAAATTAGCGGGGTGGGGTCCAATCAACGATTCTTAATCGTGTGGGGGCAGTTGGGCTTAGTCACAAAGCGGGGTGGAAGTAGTATGCAGGTCCAAAGCCCACGGCCACATGCAGCGGAGATGACTTGAGACTCGGGAAACGGAGTTTCTCCCGTTGTCGCTGGTAATTGGAAATTTCCGGCGCGGGGGTGCACCTGATGGGTCTCGTGTGTGGTGGGGTGGAATCAAGCTGGTTACGCACGGGTCAATCGTCAACTTGCTGCTTCGAAACATCCGAAGTGCTCGCTATTTCTATTATTGCGAGCTCCACGAAAGTGGGGGCCGGCGTCATCACGCCGCAGGCTAGCCTCAGTGCCCCCTGAAAAACATACGGCGTGCGTGACGCGCTGCGCGCTGGCGAGAATGCTTATTGCTGCAAAGAGGTAAGCGCATGGCACGTCCCTTGCCCTATGATCCACGCTGTTCATTTCGGTCGAGGTGTTGTGAAACATGTATCAAGAAGCTCGTTATGTGCACTTTCTGTTCGATAGCCCTGCAGTCCGCGGTGTTTTTACGAAGTACATGGTAAAGTTAACACAAACTATACCGTCTCAGTATATAATCCATACCGTCGTCCGCCCGCAAAGGGGTTGCTACCCTAACCAGCAAAGGCTAGGGCTCGAGGCCCTTGCGTGCGCATATATAGCGCGGGTGAGCCGTTCAAACCATCTACCAACCTATCTCAACTTCCCTCACTCGATTTAGAACGATGGCTGCTACAATTCCTACCTTCACGCTCAACACCGGCGCCAAGATCCCTGCGATGGCCCTTGGTACATGGGAGTCACCGAACGACCAGGCGTCGGACGCCGTCTTCGCCGCGCTTAAAGCTGGGTACCGGCACATCGACACGGCTGCGATCTATGGCAACGAGAAAGGCGTTGGCGAGGGCATTAAGCGCGGGATCGATGAGCTTGGCATCAAGCGCGAGGAGATCTTTGTCACGACTAAGCTGTGGTTGACGAACTTCTTCAGGGTCGAGGAGGCGCTCGACGAAAGCCTGCAGAAGCTGTTCCCGAACGATAAAAACGCCTACGTGGACCTGTACCTGATGCACTGGCCGATGGCGATCCACGCCGACCGCACCTGGGATAAGTCGACAGACTTTGTTGAGACGTACGCGCGCATGGAGAAGCTGCCCAAGGAGAAGACCCGTGCGATCGGTGTCTCGAACTTCACGATCAACAACCTGAAAAAGCTGCTGGCATCTGCAAAGGTCACGCCTGCGGCGTGCCAGGTCGAGCTGCACACCCGCCTCCCACAGCCCAAGCTGGTAGAATTCCTGCTTAGTGGCAAGTATGGCTTCCCTCAGCATGACGGCAAGATCATTCAGCCCGAGGCGTACTCGCCAATGGCACGCGGGAACCTGGACGACCCGGTGATCGCGAAGCTTGCCGAAAAGTACAAGGTGCAGCCCGCGAACATTGTGCTAAGCTGGGGTATTTCACGCAAGACGGTTGTGCTGCCGAAGAGCGTGACCGCCACGCGCATCGAGTCAAACCTGCGCTACGTAGAGCTCGATAAGGAGGACATCGCGACGATTAACAAGATTGCGGACAACTCGCCTCTGACGCGGTACTGCGACATGTCGAAGGATACGGGCTTCAACCTCTTCAACGACAATGAGGACTCGAAATAAAATCGTTTAAAGGTATATCTAGATAATCTGGAAGCAGTGTGAGAAACTCCCAGTGCGCAAAGTTAGAGATCTCTATGGCCTCATTCAATACCGTGAAAGTGCTCAAATGCATGGTGCTACAGGCGCGACACTAACACTGAAATGCTATGCAAATAGGTCTCGTTTCGCTTATAAAGCCCTATATAGCGACTACAGAGTATTCACAGGGTGAATGCACGCCGTTTATGCAGCCCTCGCTCAAATATCGTGCTAATCCCCGCTTGCTGACTGAGGTCAGACTGAGAGGCGCTTACCCTACCCTATATCGTTACTGATTTGGAGGCCGCGCTGCATCGGTGTGGGTTCCTGCGCGGCCGGAAATGGTACTGCGTGCTCTCAACACCGCGTGCGTTCTCGCCGCATGCTCGGTCAGTACCGTATCCATTCTCATGCACCTCAAAAACTATCGCAAGCCTATGGACCAGCGGCTCATTGTTCGCATTCTCTTTATGGTCCCACTCTTCAGCATCGCCGCGTACCTGTCGTTATACTCGTCAAGCAAATGGCCCGCCGAAATTGCTGTGTTCGTTCGTGAGCTCTACGAGGCCTTCGTCATCTACACTTTCTATTCGTTGCTCACAAATCTGCTCGGTGGCGAGCGTGAAATCATCTTCTCCACCACCGGCAGGCCGCCCACAAGGTTTCTTGTGTTCAAGTTCGATATTTCGGACCCGCCTACCTACCTTAGAATCAAGCGCCTCGTCCTCCAATTTGTGTGGGTGCGCCCGATCATTGCCCTCAGCTTGGCCGTGACGACGCGGCGATGGCTCCGCATCATCATCACGGTTTTGTACAATGTCTCAATTACGCTGGCGCTCAACGCTCTAACCGCGTTCTGGATTAGCCTGCGCCACGATCTTGCGCCGTACCGTGTTATTCTCAAATTTCTCAGCGTCAAGCTCATTGTCTTCTTTAGTTATTGGCAGTCCCTCGCGCTCCAGCTGGTTCAGGGGCTCGGGTTCATCACTGAGGATGGGTTTCTTCTTATCAGTAACACGCTTATGTGCTTCGAGACTCTGCTTTTCGCCTATGTTCACTGGCAAGCGTTCCCGGCTTCAGATTACAATGCCACAGTGCTGTTTGGCTTCGCCAGGCTCCGTATCGGCAATGCGTTCCACGATGCGATAGGCTGTGCCGATCTCATCCACGATTTCCGATCAACGTTTGTCACGGCCTCCTACGGCCACCGCGACTTTGACTCTGTCGAAGCAATTCTCGATCACCCAGACACACAAACGCGCCAAAAACGCCTGGCGGCTGGGCTCAGGTACAGAAATGGTGGTCGATCGAAGTACTGGCTGCCGAAGCCCTCAATTCGCGAACTCCTCGCTCGCACCGTCGATAGCCCTGGCTACGGCAGCACAGACTCGAACCCGCGCGATATCGAATCGGCAGTAGGCACACCAGAGTCCTCAGAGACTCCTGCATCTGTTGTCACGAACTCGTCCCCTGAAATGACTCCCGAGATCGGGGGAGGTGACCTTGAAGACGAGGCCTCTGACAATGAAGACCTGCTCTACCACAAGGCAAGGCAGATATACGGCGATTACAACTACCCCGTTGTAACGGTCAGGCCAAGCGAAGAATACGTGTCATTCCAGGACCGCTGGCGAAGACAGCAAATTCTCGAAAGCGTGTGACGGGTTTCACGAATCTGAATCTATTTATTTCCACTGAAATTTCCCATGTGGATATCTTACGACATGAAAAACTCGCTTCTTAGGTACACCATCGCCGCCACCCCAGAATCAATCGGCAGCAGCCGTGATGGCGACGCCATCACATTGCATAGTAAAGTTAGAAGGTACAGCATTCTGAATAGTATGCATCATTAGCTAGCACTCTGTAACCTTTTGCAAAACGATGCAGGGTCTTAACGGCGGAACCGCTTTCAAGCTTTCTCTGCTCTTGGAATTCGCTTTCGCGCGCGCATTCAAAAGGCTATAATAATAATATAAACGCAAAATGGTGTTCTTTTTGTATGATGTCTAACATCCTTACGACTAAAATATAAACAGAACACACTGAACTAGAATGCGCCGGTTTTCACGCCTGACTCTCGCTCCTCATTTGGTGGTCAGTCTCGCGCTGGCGACGTTCAAGAATTTCTGATATTTCCTTATCATAGTCCCTCCGCTTCCGCAGTCGAAGCGCCTCGGCAAGTCGGTCCCGCTTGCGGAATCGCGACGTGCCAGGATTGCCGAGGTCGGTCGTGGGCCGTGGTTGACCAGGCCATTTCTTGCGGAAAATGGCAAGCCACGAATGATCAAGACGGTCTTGATACTCCCAACCTGCCCCAAGTTCGACCTCAGCCTCGCCTTCCAACCGCTTCATGATATATGGGTCTTGCTCTAGGACCTGGAAACGGTCCGTGTCTGTGGTGTTCACCCACTTCGTGACCATTTTTAAAAGAACCTCGAAAATGATGCCAATTACTATGCACAAAAACACAGTCGCCCAGAACGAGAGTTCTTTCCCAAGGCTGTCCCAGAACTCCGAGCCAGCCCAGTAGGTCTTGGAAGGAGATACGATGTACACGGCTGAAATCAGCAGGTTCCACAGCAAGTAGCCGCCGCACGATATGACAACAACGAGAATCGAGATTAGCGTGATGTAGTGCATCATTGTCACAAACTGGAACTTGAAGCATACCAGCGCAACAACAGAAGCATAGACAACCACTCCGAGGGGGTAAATCGACAGATCACGCACAGCCATATTGCCACCATACATGATGTAGGCCAAGAAATTGATCATTACACACTCCAGCATGGCAATGCATAAGGAGTAGACGAAGAGGAGTACTCCAAACTCCTTGTTGTCTGGGCCGATCTTGTACAGCTCCGGAAGCGCTATCAATGTAGTTGGCGACAAATCCTGGTCCATAATTCCGATACACATTACCGGGAGTGACGTGAACAACGTGTTAAACATCGAAATCGACCATGATTCATATAGCGAAGTACCGGTGAACATCGTGTTTCGCTGGTAAACCACCTGCCCCATGTAAAACAGAAATTCCTTGTAGAATGTGGCGAGAATGTACTTGCATGTGCGCACGTAGTTCCACCGGCCATGCACTAGCAAAAGCTTCAGCAAGAATCGGAACTGGCCGATCGAGAAGTCTGAAGCTCGGGCAGCTTGCAGGCCCTCCCGTCCTGCGATACCAATCCCGACATCCGCAGCCTGAATCATTGCGATATCGTTAGCACCGTCACCAATCGCTAGCATCGTCTTTGACGGCTCGCGGCGGCGGACGTTCTTCACAATATTGGCCTTCTGCGCGGGAGAAGCACGGCACACAATCACAGAGTCGGCACGCAGGCCAAGATCAATGAAGATCGATAGCATGACGTCGTCCTTCTCGACATGCGCCAGAGTCTGTCCATCAATAACAACAACGCAGTGGGCTATGTTGCTCTGTTCAAGCTCCTCAATTGCAGCCATGATTTTGGGTTCCAGATCGTCTTCAGACTTCAGCATAATAACCGTGGAATGATCCTTGATTAGTCGGCACGAATAACCGATATTGATCGCTGTTTCACGCTTGTCTCCCGTAAGCATCCACATGCGGATGTTGGCTCTCCGCAGCTTATCGATTGCCTCCGGCACGCCTTTCTGCAGTTTATCTTCAATGGCGGTCGCACCAGTCGGGTCAAGATCCCGCTCGATCTTCTCGCCCACCTCGTCAACCTTCTTTTGGCGGTCTACAAGTGACGTTCGAGCATCATCATACTCAGCCTTCCACCGCTCGTACTCAGTTTGGCTCAGGAACCGATGACCATAGAGCAGAGTTCTGAGCCCCTCAGTGCTGAACTCATCGACCTGTTCCAGAATTCGCTCTAAAGCTTGCTGTTCAGGGTAATCTTCAAACATTTCAGAAGAAGGGTGGTGAGCAGGGCTTGATCCCCGATCGCGGCGAGGCGATGATCCGCGAGGCTGATCCAGCATGGGCTGCATTGCACGCGCATGATCGCGGAGCGGGGACACTCCACGGGCATGATCACGAAGCGGGGACGCCCCACGATCACGACGTGGCGATGCAGCACGCGAAGGGGACCTAGCCGACGAGCGATTCATCATCGGCGACTGGATGGACGCGCGCGAAATGTCGGCGGATGCTCCTACTGCAGTGGCGTTAGCGGCCATAGCGGATGTCGCGTTGGCCACGGCCTCAGCGGCTATTTCGGCAACGCCCGAGGTTCTTCCCGCCTGTGCGTGCTCGGCGATTGACCTTCGTACCTGAATTGATTGTCGTCCACGCTCGAGAATCGAGGCATCGAGGCTACTTAGGTTGAGGACCTGGTCGATTGACTGCCTCATCCCCATTCGGAAGCTGCGGCTCTCATTCGCGAGCTCGGCCTCAAGGCTGCGGCGAGCTTGTGCCTCTTGGTAAAGAGATGCTTGCTTTTGGTGCGCGACGCCGAGCAACGAGCGGCGGAGGCGCTCAACCATGACATTGTCAGCACCTTTACAGAGCAGCACAATGCGGCCGTCGGGCAGCTTGATGATGACAGACATGCGCTTGCGAGACGAAGTAAATTCGATTGTGTCCAGCACTCCATAAACTTCGTCTTTCGCGGGCTGCTCGAATCCATTGGGATAGGTGCGTACCGTGATGCTATCGTACTGACGGTCTATGACGAGATACCCAAGGTCGCGCGCAGCTGCGACCAAAGCAAGCTCATCTGGAGAGGCTGCTTGGTAGTCAAGCTGTTCGATTTCCAAAGTACCGTCGACCTCGCGGTTCAGGTCAACCTCGGGAGAGGCCGAGTGACAGAGGGCCAGAGAAAGCAGAAAGAACTTCGCGCGTTTGGAGAACGCGGCATTCGGATGCGCCATGATATATTCCAGCAGAGTCAACGTCGACGGGGTCTCTTGAGGCTTTGAGGGCACTGCTGTGGACTGCCAGCCGACGCCGGATGGGCGCGGTGTGCCGTCAGGATGCGCCGCGCTCAATCTGTCTTGCAGAGTTTTCGTATCAAACGAGTTCTTTGCAGTTTGCAACATAGTCGAGGGGCGCCCCATTGACCTTCCACGAGGCGGATTCAGAGGCCCGTTACCAAATCCTGACGCCGGGTGGACACGATCAGCGGCAGCAGCGGATGGGCGGCCTAGTGAAGGTTCAACCGACGGCCTACCTAGTGACGAGTGACTCATAGAGAGCTTTGGCGGGTAACCCAGAGAGGGTCTGCTAAGCGACGGCCTTCCAAGAGAGGGTCTGCCGGTGCTCATTCTGGCATTGTTGCTGATTCTGCCGCCAAAGCTTTTGCGCGGAAGACGAGCGAGCTGCTCAAGGAGCTCAAACTCTGAGGAGTCGAGCTCGGCCGGGTCCTTGACGTCCGCGTGCGCCTTGTGAAAAAGATATCCGTCCTCGTCCTCATCAAAGTAGAGGTCGAGGTCGTGGATCCAGGCGTGGCCAGCAATGGACATCTTGCGGAACAGCATGATGTTGTCGGTAAGCGTACCTGTCTTGTCACTGAACACATAGCTGACTTGGCCAAGCTCCTCGTTTAGGCTTGCGGACTTGACGGAGGCGCGCACGTCGTTGATAGGGTCGTACATGTCGATGTCGTTCTCCATATGGAACAGTTGGAACACCTTGCAGATCTCCATGGACACATAGAGCGACAATGGAATGAGGGTGTTGAACATGATGATGAATCCCATGATGTTCTGGGTAGTGGTGACCTCGATGCCGCGGAGGTACCAGTAGTGGTGATGCGCTTGGATCCGACCAGCGGCCAAGGTGGAGAACCCCGAGAGCAGCAGCACAAAGCACGCAAGCAGCATCACGATGCGATTGACCTTGGCCTGCAGCTTCGGGGCCTTTGTGCGATTGTTTTTCGATGCATTGAGCTGGACCTTAGACTCCTGCCCTGTGAACACGACCAAGCCGAGAATCGAGGCAGTGTTGCGCAGCGCCGTGCCGCGGTACAGAACGTTGGCATTGGAAAGCGGCGTGAGCACGTCGCTGGAGGCGAGCTGGAGCGAGCCGTCGAAATTGAACAAGTCGAGGTTTGGGTCTTCCGTGGTGCATAGGGCCGCTGCGCGCGGCAGGTTCTCGACACGGAATGCCTCTTGGACGTCTGAGGGCACCTCGCGGCTCTTGAGCGTGGTTTCGCCATCGAGTGCAAGTGTCTCGATCGAGCACTGGCCCTTCGCACCCGACGAGTGCAGCAGCACAAGGTCTGCAGGGACCCACTCGTTTTGGAGCACGCGCACTACGTCGCCGACCCGCAGATTCTTCCACAGCACGGTTTCGTAGTCGACGCCGGTGCCGTCGGCCGAGCGGCGCACGACGAGCGTACGGCGGTTGTTCTCCTCCTTATCGCTGCGGCTGCGGTTCCAATCTTCCCATCCCTCACGCGACATTGCAATCATGATGAAAATCGCGAGCGGCACGATGGTAGTGTAGTTACCCGTCGTGCTCCACGACGGGATCATCTGCAGAATCGAGACAAACAAGAAATACAGGTTTGCGAGCTTCGAGAATTGGACTACCAGCTGCCGCGGCACAAAGTCGTAGGGCGTATACAGCGCGGAGGACACACTGTTGCTGGTGTAGGGCTTGTTCGAGCGCTCGTCGAGCAGTCTTGCCGGCGGGTCCTGCATGTCGAGCGGAATTTTGCGGCCGTTGGCGGTCGGTGGAAGCTGCCGTCGGCGCGTCCAGTACGTACCGAGCGCGACAAACGGGCGCCGGAGTATGCGGAGCGGCCTCAGCGCCCGCGATGCAGCGCTCTCCGAGGACACGACTAGGCGCCGCTGCAGCGTTTTTGCCTTTTGCGCAACAGTCGCGAGCCGAGGCTTCGACCACGCACGCTTATGCTCGAAGTCAACGTAGCTCGAGCGGTTTGTGCGGGTGACCAGCGAGTTTGAACTGTTGGCCGTGGCCAGCGTGTCGACTGTAGATCGCCTGCGGTGGTGCGGCGCGTCCTCTGGCACCTGGAGCGTTGCGGCCATGCGAATGGCATCTGCAATATCACGCTGGAGCGAATCGGTGCTTGGCCGGTAGTTTCCCGGCTGGTTTGAAGGATGATTGGCTTGGCTACGGCGGCCTAGCGAGGGCAGCTCAATGGAGTCCGCGGGCTCGCCCGCGGGCCGGGAGTGAACCGAGTGGTCCAAGGCACCCATGAGGCGAGCTGCAAACGGCTAAGTGACCGGAGCACAATCCGTTGCAGGCCAGGTTGCAAGGCCCTAAAGGTTCGCTTTTTTGGCTGGGAAGCTGCTGGGCCGACCGAGCGCGGTGACACACCTCCGCCGATCACGTGTGTGCCTTAATTAGAGAGGCTGTTTGTTTAATTAATTAGGTGCGCCTACCTCATGTGGTCTCTCATCTGGGGTGGTGCCGCACCGTGACTGGGCGGTCCCCGATCTCAAGAGGTGCGATGCTAGCGCTCTAGCCGCGGGTAAGCTAAATGCTAGCGAATGGCGCTAGGGGCAGTCCCAGTAAGGGGTCCGCACTTTAGAGGCTTCGAATAGGGATCTACGTAGCTGGCCTCGAAAGGCTCTGGATATTCGAGCTGGGGGCTAGGTAGGAAGTAGTGCGAGTATTTGGACGACGAGAGCTAGATAAATGGTGGCTGGATTCACCAAGCCCATGGATAGGCCTAGACAAAGTATGATATGGTTACCGCGTCCCCGAGTTGGGCGTCCAATTCGCATACCAAGCAACTTCGCGAATGACATTGCGGGCGGCCCTGCCCAACCCGCCGTTGGTAGGCGTGGCTCAAGCGGTTAGGCGGTTTATGGTCCAAACATTTGAATTGTAGGGTAGGGGTACCGTTGTGGACTTTTCTCGACGAGTGCCACCGCTGCGTGATCATGGACTCGATGGTAGGAGACATTGTCGAGCGCGACGCTAGTGCCGCTGCTCCGCAAGAGCCAAAACCGCCAAGTGGCCCAGCAGCCGCTCCCAAAAAGCGCTGGGGCGGCCGTCGTAGGCCCGTGGTGCTTGATCCCAGTGCAAATGCTGCTGCGGCAGTCCCGCGGCCGGCGCGTCCTGCGCCCGCAATGGCCGAGCAGACCCCGGCAGCCGAGGCGCCGCTCAGCGACGCCGAGCGCATGCACCTCGAAAACATCCGGCGCATGCAGAAGATGACGCCCGAGCAGATCGCCGAGGAGCGCGAGGAAATCTTCCGCACCATGGACCCGAACGTGCTGCAGAGCCTTCTTCGACGAGCAGAGCTCAAGGAGGAAGAGACGAGGCGCGCACCGGCCACTGTGCAGCAGACCGCATCGACTCCACAAACTGCGCCAAAGCCGCAGACCGCTCCAAATTTGCAAACCGCATCATCACCACAAGCGACTGCAGTAACACCTCCGCAGGCGGACGTGTTTCAGAGCCAGCGGCTGAAGAAAGGTGCGTTGCTCGGCTCAGACGAGGTCGATGATCTTTTGACTCCTCAGCTCGAGCCCAAACAGCAGCCCATTCAGACCGGGGTTGACAGCATCCGCGCAGTAAGCCCCGAAGATAAAAGCGAGCCTGCCGCGGAGCCCGCGGTTGAGCAAGAGCGCAGCACGGTACACTTCCCGCCGCCGCCGGAGGAGCTGCGCAAATATTTTCCAGACCTCCCCGTCGAAACCGAGAAGCTTGCGTGGATGCAGCCGATTGCGGCTGACGAGGAGCAGGAGTACTCGGACCAGCTTGTGTCCGTGGCGCCGAGCGAGCTGCGCTTCGACTTCAACGGCAACGTTGTGACACCGCGGGTGAGCCGGCTGATCGACCCCTCACACGGCCTGCACCACCACGGCGACGCTCCGAGCGCGGCAGGGTATACGCTGCCCGAGCTTGCGCACCTCAGCCGAAGCTCGCACCCCGCGCAGCGCGCGATGGCAATCCAGACGGCCGGGCGCGTGCTGCACAAGCTGCGGCTGCGCAAGTACGCCAAGTCAACGGAGCTGCAGGAGGGATTGCAACAGCTTGTGCGCGAGACCCGCATTATGGAAACGCTCACCGAGGCGGCTGCCGAAAGCACTCGGAGCCTCACTGTGCGCACATATGCCGCGGAGGCGCTGTGGCTGGCCAACACTGGCGATGCCCCCGCCCGCTAGCTAGTTACGTTACCTTAGCCATCGTTTTTATTAGAAGCCTGTCCGCTAGTAGGCGTGCGCACTGGTCTGGGGCCGCACGCACATACGCGAATTACCACGCGCCGCAAGATACGAGCCCGGCAGCGGCCCCCTGCGTTAAAAGCGCAGCTAGCGCAGATGGGGCCGGGGTCGACTGCGACGAGGTGCATCACGTGCGCCGCCTCCGCTGCGTGTCGGTGCAGCGTAGCCACAGCGATGGCCCAGCATGCGTACCCATCGCATCGCGGCGACAGCGGGTACGGGCAGGACCCATGCGCATGGAGGTGACCATCAAGGGGTAGCGTGCGACTGCTCGGCTGCGCACCCAGTGCTTATCGCGATTTGGAGACGTTGCTCGACTCCGTGGCGGTACTGCATCTTAAATGCTACTGGTCCCTCAATTTTATGGTGGTGGCCCGCTTGTATCTTTAATTAAGTATAGCACTGCGTATATACAGCAGCAGAGACGGTAGGACAGCATCAGAGGTAATTGCCTAGCATGAGTGCTAGCGCAGTGTCACCGGCGTGAGCGGTGCGAGTTCAAAACAGCCCTGTCGAATCCACACCTTTGCGCCTACGAAAGGGGCAGTGTTTTATAAATTGCTAGCATGCTTCCTGGCCGATCTGAGCTTAGTAGCCCGATCTCCGCGCTGCAAATTGCGGGGCGCAACTGTAATCGATATAAGGCTATTCATATGTATGTGGAAAGCTTGGCCGACCCGTCTGATCCCCGCTTAAACGCGGGTTGAGGACGGCTGCGGCCCGAAATATTCGAGCGAAGCTGCGCAGATCAGGGGCCCACCACCACCCCCCATGGCACCACCACCCATGGCCCCCCCAACCCAGGTTCCATCCTCCCCCAGTCAATCCGTTTGGCTGACAAGCACGTAGGCCCCGTTAGCTCGGTTGTGCATTGCTTTGTGTTCCAAGCTTTTGCCGAGTTGAGCACGAATCTGGCCATGGACGGTGAGGACAGTCTCTAGCCATGCAGCCAGACCTCGTTTCAGCGGGAGTTTTGCGTCTTGTCAGTGAGTTGCGTCGCGCGAGTGCTTGGCCCTGCATGGCGGGAGCAGCGCCGAGCCCGTCAGCTGCGGACCGCTGATCCGTCAGCAGAGCGCGGCAGGCATGGGGGCTGGGTTTTCCTCGACGCGCGTGCGTGCCTTTTGGTCAGCGGTGGGTCGGGAGGGGTACGCCATAACGCTGAAAGCATGGCCTAGCCCGGGCCGGCCGGCCCACGACGTCCACGCAGCAGAAGTCATGAACCTGCCACACCGAGTGCTTGGCGGCGAGCTCTGGTGGCCGCCGTGCGCCGCGGCAATTCTGGCATGCAGCATCATCTGGCATGCGACGGCCGCGGCATGCGTTGGGCTGCGGCAATCGGTAGCATTGCACGTCGAAGCAGAACCCTCAGCCTCCCCGTGCCCTGATCCATTTTTTTGCTACATATGTAATGCACCTGCAATGTTGTCCCGACCTCCACGTCCCTTTCCCACTTGCCAGTGAGCCCGCGAGCGCGTTTTGGTTGAACCGCAGCCACTTTTTCGCACCAATACTTTCGTCACTAGCACTGCGGCGTGCTTCTGTCTAAATCCCCTTAACCATTTTCCCGTCGCCCTTGGTGTCGCCTTTGTCGCACATCTGCCACCGCACACATCTGACTCTAGCATCCACTTGATTGGATCATAAGCGCGCTATCCTCGAGCCATGTACCAGTACCCCCAGAGCGTTCCTGAGGGCCAGCGGCCGCCACAGGAGGGCTTTCCGCAGTACTACCAACAGCGCGCCGCTGAGCAGCAGCGGTTTGGCCCGCCTCCCACAGGCCCGCAGCAGCTGCAACAACAACAACAGCAGCAGCAGCAGCAACAACAGCAGCAGCAGCAGCAACAGCAGCAACAACAACAGCAGCAGCAACAACAACAGCAGCAACAACAACAGCAGCAGCAGCAACAACAGCAACAACAGCAGCAGCCGCAGCCCCCCGTCGCGAACATCCCTGGCCAAGCAACGCCGCAGCAGGCAACGCCGCAGCAGCACAACCACGCAATAGCGCAGCAGCCACGCCAGGCGCTTGGGGGACAGCAGGCACCCCAGGGCACGCAGTCGCCGTACTATAACCAGCAGCAGTACGGCTATTACTACCAGATGCCGATGCCCGCCGCCGAGCAGGGCCAGCCGCAGCCTGGCGGCGAGCGGTATCAGCCAACCACGGGCCTTTACGGGTACGGCAGCGGCTACCCGAGCGCACCTAGCGCGCCCGCCACACGGCCACCGTATCCGTATCCGTATCCGTACGGAAGCGACGCGATGATGATGATGTACCCACCTCAGCAGCAGCCGCAGCCGCAGCCGCAGCGGAACCCGCACCTTGCCGCACAGCGCGGGGTGTACGCGCCGCCAAGTCGCATCCGCGGGCAGCAGCAGGTAGCGCCGGGCCAGCCCGCGCCGCTGCCGCCGGTACCGATGCCGCGCACGGCGCCCGGGACGCCTGGCCAGATGCACCGCGCGACCGTGTCGACGCACCTATCGGCGATCCCGCCAACCATGCCCGTGACCGACCCGACGGGCCAGACGGCGCCACCCGGGATCAAGCCGCGCGTGACGACCACGCTGTGGGAGGACGAGGGCACGACGTGCTTCCAGGTCGAGGCGCGCGGGTTCTGCGTCGCGCGCCGCGAGGACAACGACATGATCAACGGCACAAAGCTGCTGAACGTTGCGGGAATGACCCGCGGGCGCCGCGACGGGCTGCTCAAGGGCGAGCGCAACCGCCACGTCGTGAAGGCCGGCGCAATGCACCTGAAGGGGGTGTGGATCCCGTACGACCGCGCGCTCGATTTTGCCAACAAGGAGCGCATTGTCGACCTGCTGTACCCGCTGTTTGTCACCGACATCAAGAGCGTTTTATACCACCCTAACAACCCGGACATGAGGCACGACGCTCCCGCCCAGCAGCCCCAGCAGCCCCAGCCCGCCCAGCCGCTTGGCCAGCCCGCACCAATGCAGCCAGTCCCGACCCAGCCCGAGTCCACGCCCCAGCAGCCGCCGCAGGCCCCCGATGGCCAGAGCCTCCCGCAGCTCCCGGCAATGAGCGCCGTGCCCCACATGCAGCCGGGCGCCGCGCTGCCCGCGCCGTACGCGCTGCCAATGCCGCCAATGCAGGCGGGCCAGCAGCCGCCGATCGCGCCGACCGGCGCCCAGCAGCCCAAGCCCGAGCTCGACGACCGCGAGGTCAAGCCGCTGCCACACGGCCAGCCGGGCCCGGCCCAGTTCCACGGCGTCAACTACTCCTACCAACAGGACGCTCAGCCCGCACAGCAGCCCGACGGCCAGCAGTACTACAGCAACGACCGCGGCATGCAGTTTGGCCACGGCGCGTAGAGCCACCCGGCGCGTAGAGTCACCCGAGCTGTTGGCCTCGCCCATGCTTGAGCATGGCCTGGCCCCGGCTCCTAGAAAATTATCTATTTGTATACGTATGTTACCATGAACGATCGCCTACCTCACAAGACTTTGCTGAGACTCCTCGCAATACATGTGCCTGAGGTCCGTAGTATAACTTCGTCTATGTTTGCGCTGCTTGACCAGCACTTTTCTGCAGAGGGGTGATGGCGCAGCTCAAGCTCTAGGCCGTTCTGCGCCAGCTCTATGTCTGTTGCAACCGAATTGGCCCATCAATTCTCTTCCTCCCTATAATAACTCCAGTAATGTTTCTACCTGTATAGCGATCCTAGTTGCTTCTCTGGCCCGCTAGATTGTGGTCCTTCTGCGCCCTTATAGCACGCTTCTATTCAAATAGCGTCCTCCTGCATCATACCTGCCTAACACTCTATATATACTGCCTTCTGTGCGCTTAATTTTCCCACCACCTATCATACACCGTTATGTCCCGCACTCTTTAAAGCAAGCAGCGGCTGGATGCTCGACCCTTGCTCAGCCTAAAGACCTTCTCCACAGCAGGCTCACCACGAGCCCAGCCTTCACCGCGTCCCGCAATCCCGCCGAGCGCTCTATGCCCATCGCCCTGACGCACCACGCCTCTACTGATCTGATGATCACCACCAACCGATGCATGCCGCTTATCCTGGCCGGCATGCTGCTGACTCCACCCTGCTGCTGCTTGGCTGTTAGGTTTTCTTACAGAACACGCACCCACCGCCAAAACCCCAATCTCACGAGGCACTTTTGGCATACCCCGCCGCCCCCAGGGCAAACCCTCGACTCGACGTAAGCACCCTTATCTCCTCTCGAGTGTCTCTTACCATTCAAAAAGCACACTCGTGCACTATAGATCAAACACTTCTGCAAATGTAACTCAACACCCGGCAGCTTCTTAATGCGCTGCCGCCATACGCCTCATTGTCTGGGCTAGCTTATATGTTAGCTGATGTCTACATTCCATAAATTCGCTAGACGATAGGGCCATCATCGGCTTGTGTGCACGCTGATAAACATTGGGTGTTATCAATACTATAAATTACATCCGTAGAGTGGAGACGGGCATGCCGCCTGCTTCTAGAAGCCCTATTATGGTCGAGTGGCAGTTTCAAGCCGGTCCCTTTAGTTGTGCGCAGACATGGTGTTCACAATCTGTTGGTTCAGATCCTGCAGCTTGGAAGTGTCGACGTTGTTGCTCTTGCTCAAAGCAATCAGCTTCGAGTAGTTGCCGGTCAGGCGCGCGGTCATCTCGGCATCGGCCATGTCGGCGCCGCCGCCAAGCAGATTCGCAAGCAGCACCTCAGCACCGTTGGTCACAGACTGCACAAAAGGGCCGAGCAAAAAGTTGCCAACTACCTTCGAGAGACCGAACGTTACAGGAGCAAGCGCGTCCGACAGCGTCGCAACGGCGTTGTCGATCTGCGAATCAGCGCCGGTGATGAACGCAACAAGGCGATCCGCGTGCTCGTGAGGGTCTCCGCCGGCCTGGTTCAAACGGCGGGTGAGCGTGTCCTGAACCTGACGAGCATTGGTAATTGAGCCCTCGACACCAGACATGCTCTGCTCAGTTTGGACCTGCTGCTGGTGGAGCTCGGCGTTGGACATCACCGCCGGAGCCGCAGAGGCAACGGTAAGGGTGGCAAGCAGAATAGAGGCGAACTTCATGGTTGGAAAAGGAAAAAGAGCGAAAGATTGTCAGTGAGGGAGTGGGAAAGTCCTTGGGTGATAACAATTCCACGAATCTGGCCGCGTTCTTATACATTCGCCAATCCGCTAGCCTGTTTCAGATCCTGAGATGTACTTTACATGCGACCGCTGGCCTCGGCTGATTTTGCTGTATCAAAGAATTCTGATACGTCCGTATCTCTCTGCCTAGCTCTAAGAATCTTTGCGCTTATGGGTGCATACGCACCCTTCAGATCAACAGCGAGATACCACCTACGTTATGGAGGAGTCAGCGTACGGCGGCTGATTAGGTTGCCCACACCCTTCCAAGCTCATTCGAGCGAGACAACTAATTTGCTTGATTCCAGCAAGCGTATCGTTGCCCGTTTCAACTCAATCACAAGCGAGTCCGAGCCTCGCACACGGCCTGATCCCACGCCTACCGTAGCGTAGACAGCCATAAACTGACCACTTAGACAGAGATTGCTGCAATAGATAGCGTCGGGAGGGAACTCGTCAATATGAAGCTGGCACCACCAAAATGTTCAATTTTCGTTCAATACCACACAGTGCAAGCGATCCTGTCACGCTCTATACTCACCAGACTGCACTCAATCTTACTACATAAATAATCCTACTCAACATCCGTAGCGGAGAATATGGACTCTGCGAAAAGCGCTCGTGTCGACGCGTTCGTGTCCAGCGAGCGCCGCCGTCGTCGTTTTGAAGAGGACGCGATTGTGAGCACGCTGGCCGCGTCGGCTGCGACGACGCGCTGTGAAGAGGTCCTGTGCGTCGACGACGGATTGTTGAGCGGCTCAACGACGCTCACGACAATGTTCGACGGCATTGACGTACCCAAAGTGGTCGTGCGAGCTCCCGGCGCGCCGGGGTCAGGTGAAGAGCCGGGCGTCGGGCTCGCAATGGGCGACGCGAACGACCCGCCGATCAGAATAGGAATATGTCCTCCATAGCCTGAGTGTGCAGTCGATCGGCCACTCGGGGCTAGCGACGACACTTCGGTGGACTGCTCGTACGCTGAAAAGTTACTTTCGCCGGTGTAAGACTTCGAGGAGCTATACACGTTGGCATTGACAGGCGTCTCAGGCTCGGAGCCCCACTTGAACAGCTTGCGCACAATGGCGACGAAAAATCCGGGCTGCTGCTTGTTAGCGCCGAGGTCGGTCATCGCGCTGTGTTCTTTTCGTGCGCGGTCAATATATCACAGGCTCGGTGTGCAGTGGCCAGGCCTAACCGCAGCAGCCTCGAGGAGGTGGCCACTTCACGTGACGTGACGTTGCGGAACCGCGGGGCTGCACGCCCGTCGTGATGAGTGTACATATATGATTCGGCACTGCTTAATTGGAGGAGTTCATACCGTGCCACCGCATCGATCTGCTGGCTCACAATGCCCTCAATGAACAGACTCCCGGACTCATCCTCTATGCTTTGGACACGAGTGACTGGTGGGACTGACGACGGAGATCGTAGAGTCAAGGTCAATGTGTGATTGATTGAAGCCTTATATATCTTATTGCTCGCTACGAACGAGGTACAGTGAAACATCCTAACTGCATCTACTTAGGAAAGTGTCCCTTACGCGGCCCGAAGTAGCCTTCAGGAGCATCCAAAGTTGCATTCAAACGAGGACCAGCGAGCAGGGATACCCCTGTATCATTACCCCACCAACTGATGTGCGCAATGTGACGGTACGATGTCGCGAAGAACTGGAACAGGCCTCCATAAGAGTAGCCAACAGTGATAGCGGCGTAGAGGAGGTAGTTGTACTTCTCCCACCATCTTGGATAGTAGCGTCGGATGAATACCTGGAAAATCAATCCCAAGTATAAAAGGGGGAGAATATACATCCAGTTGGTTGGAGCCCATTGAATTCCTCCTGTGATGATGATTATCTCATTGATGTTGTGAGTCCATTCCAAGCTAAGAATGTTTCTGATAGCCCAATGATTGCGGAATCTCGACCCACCCTCCTTGATACCTCCCCAGTTATGACGACGAGCATATGGTACTAAGAACCGTCTTACGAGCCAGAAGGGAACCGGATAGAATGCGCCAATGAGGAAGCACCATTTCATGTACTCCAAGGGTCCAGAGCCGGAGTGGAACACCCTCTTCGGGCTGAGCGTCCCCCACTGTACAGCCGCGTTAAAGTAGGTCCGAACACCCTGGCAGGTGAACTTCTCCGTGTTATCGATATCACACATATTCGGGATGCCATTTGAGGATGCCTGCCAAACCATCAGTCCCGACTGAGCAAACGAGTTCGCAATGGCGTTCACAATTTGGATACGGAACATGGGTCTAGGTGCGATCCCACAGTAATGACCGGTCTTGAGATTTGAAATAAACATGTCAGTGTCAGTCAAAAAGTTTGTCGCGTAAACCTTTGCAATCATCAGAGCATTTGCATTTCCGGAGTTGGTAACACCAATCACCAACTCGAAAAGAACATTGATATCCATCGGCTGGTTAGTTGTTGCATAAAGCATTCCTGTTGGGATCATGAAGAAAGCCGATAAGCCAATACCAAAGAAGATTGTCCAAACGGGAGTCTCCGTAAACGAGTAGTGCTCTACGCAAGCAATTCCTAGCCCAATGCATGCAAACAACATTAACAAGTACCACCATTCTGGAGCTTCCTTATACTTCCGCTGGGCTCGTGTGAAGCGGTCGTCAAAACTGTTTATCGCACGTGTAGGATGGAGCAACGTAGCAAAGAAGATTCTGCCGGATTCAATCATGATACCTCCATAATTCAGTGCTGCGTAAACAATCATGGCTGGGTAGAACATGAAGAAAGATCCATAGGCTACTAAGTTCCCAGCCGACCAGTAGGGAAGAGAATACTGCTGGTATTTGGCTTCATCCAGCTTATTCTCACTGTTCAGAACCTGACTCACATCATAAACATTACCAGTATTGTCGTACAGCTCGTTTGAGTTGATCGGAAAGAATGCTGTGAAACGGCCGTTCGTCCAAAAGAGAGCGATCACTGCAAACATGCTTATCAGCATTCCCGCCTGGTTGGATACCACAGCAAAGAACGGCGTAACTAATGACGAGACCCCGAACGTCGAGAAGTCTAAAGAGGGCAGTGGGCTAAAACCGAGTCCAGTATTAACTCCACAGATGCTGAGGAGATTGTTATTCGTATGATCGATCCAAGCCATCCAGTCAAATACAGAGAGAAAAGCGAAAACGAAATCCGTAATCCAATACCAGCCCAACTCTGCGAAGGAAAACAGCCAGAAGAATTCCCAACCTTTAAGTCGCCAGCCATTGACAGTTTCGCGCTTCTCGGGCGCTACTAAGGCTCTTGACATCTTTAGAGTGGGAAGGACGCCGTACCAAACCATCTTAACAGGATAGACCAGAAACGTTCGATAAATCCCTGCAAGTCCGAATCCCATTAGGTTGGATGACAGCGTTAACAGGATAATAAATCCAAACCCGCCCGCCTCTTTAATCCCATAGAAGTTGTCATTGGCCATGGCCAAAACAGCATAAAGTGAATATGGAGACTGATTTCCGACCCCCATACCACAAGATGCGAGCATCTGTTCCTTGTAGGTCCATTTTCCGCCACCAAGCCTAACGCGATTGCCAAATCCAATAGGGAACGACCATTTTGGAAGGAAGTAACAAGCCCGACCAGTGTAAGCAATCAGGAGCTGGAGTGCCACCGAGTTGATTGAGATTGGCGGGAAGCGGGGAGCGAAAAAGGTAGCCAGAACCGATCCGGCACACGACCAGCAGACGGAGATTAGGTAGACTCGGAGAGTT
This sequence comes from Entelexis gropengiesseri, assembly GCA_030579755.1. NCBI lineage: Eukaryota > Fungi > Ascomycota > Dipodascomycetes > Dipodascales > Trichomonascaceae > Entelexis > Entelexis gropengiesseri. Next base: position 29,363 of record JAKTRO010000017.1, on the reverse strand, counting down.
TCGTACTCTTCATCATCTTCTTCGTCCAAAGGACGTGTGACCGCCCTCACTTCCGGGTAAATAGACCAGTCTTTGATTAAGAAAGCGTCAAATTTGAGCAGAGCCTCCCACTCATCTTCCGATTGACCCTCCAGAGGACCTTGGACCATACTAATCATATGCTGGCGATACCTCTGGCTGAGGACTGGATCATTGTGATGGTACTTGATGGCTTCTTCCAAAATATCCCTAGATTCCTCAACAGTGTGATCATCGAGGTGGGTTGCAATGATCTCAATGTCATCGGAAGAGAAGCTGCCATTTGAGAAGTGTTCAACCTCGCTGAGGAGACCGATATCAGTAGTCTTGCCTTCACCGTAGTCCTTGAGCTCGACCCCAGGCTCTTTCGTCTCTAGATCGCTCGCATCGCTCCCACTCATTTCTGTCATTTTAGACCATGCGATTGCTTTCATTCTCGACCCCCGTTATTATAGTGATAGAAATTGGAAGCTAGTGAGCACATGCAACAGGTCCACTCAAGAACAGCCAGAGCAATGCATGCATATATTATCATTTACACGCATTGGGGTAGTTATTATGCGCTATGTAGACGTCATAGGAACCGCGTTTCTAAATATCAGAAGACCCTGCACACGCAATTAGGCGTAGTCGAGTGCTGCCGTCAACAACTTGCACGCATTATCTCAGTGGGCGGCGGGGAGCCGTATCACGGAGTGTTAAACACCAGATCCATCAGCCAGTGGCACTGATGACGCCAGGTAAGCGCGGTTCCCGCAGTGTAGCAACACTAATTTATTTCTATGCGGTGGCCTCACCGGTCACAAAAGGGCCCTTGCTCGCAAAGATAGTGGAAGCCGTCCAATGGTATCGCTGCCCTTGCCCAGTAGCGCCGTGTCGTATCGTACCTCAATACCAAGAGATCAGATAACGCAAGGTCGAGTAAAGGGACGGCTAATCAGTGAGCCAGGGTTTGGGCTTTGTTCTTGATCTCGCGCCGTTTAGTGCAAGCTGAGGTCAAGCAACATACAGCAAAGCATTTTGGCACGGTGTAGCGCGCTCTATTCTTAGCCTGCCTTCTTGGGCTCCTTCGGATGCTATACCACCACTGAAGTCGAGGTCAGTTGCTTGGAGAGATCACTGGTGCGAACGAACGGCTCATAAGGCAAAGACATCAGGTGACAACATGCATGAAGAGTTGCTGCCGCGCCGCATGACCGACCGATAGAGGGTACAGCCAAGAAAATGCCTCAGTGCGATAGATGTCGGCACTGACAGAGAAGCCTCTGCGACGGGCCCTTTGAAACCTTTGCAATTCATAGATCGGCTCAAGGTTTGCGTCACCCGTGTGAGCAGACTAAATGTTACACGTGGGCTGGACATGAGGTCATTGCAAGTGTGATCAGGCGTACTTAAGAAATTATAAAAGGGGCCGCCGCAATTCCATAACAGAGCAAGGCTTCTGGAAACGCATTAGTTTCAATGAATCAATCGTATCTCTAGTTATGACTGCGTCGTACTGTGAACTACCTTATCTGCATCTACTTAGGAAAGTGCCCTTTTCGCGGCCCAAAGTACCCGTCAGGAGCATCCAAAGTAGCATTCAAACGGGGTCCAGCGGCGAGGGATATGCCTGTATCATTACCCCACCAGCTGATTTGCGCAATGTGATGGTATGATGTTGCGAAGAATTGGAACAGGCCGCCATAAGAGTAGCCAACAGTGATAGCGGCGTAGAGGAGGTAGTTGTACTTCTCCCACCATCTTGGATAGTAGCGTCGGATAAACACCTGGAAAATCAATCCCAAGTACAAAAGGGGAAGGATATACATCCAGTTCGACGGGGCCCACTGAATGGAACCGACGAGAACGATGATCTCATTTATATTGTGCGTCCACTCCATGCTGATGATGTTCCTGATAGCCCAATGGTTGCGGAACCGTGACCCACCTTGTTTGATACCCCCCCAATTATGACGGCGGCCATATGGAACGACGAACCGTCTCACGAGCCAAAAAGGAACCGGATAAAACGCACCAATGAGGAAACACCACTTCATGTATTCCAAGGGTCCAGAGCCGGAGTGGAACACCCTCTTCGGGCTAAGCGTTCCCCATTGAACGGCCGCATTGAAATAGGTCCGAACATCCTGGCAGGTGAACTTTTCCTTGTTGTCGATATCACACATATTGGGGATTCCACTTGCAGACGACTGCCAAACCATTAGGCCTGACTGAGCAAATGAGTTCGCAATGGCGTTCACAATTTGGATACGAAACATCGGCCTGGGTGCGATCCCGCAGTAGTGACCAGTCTTGAGATTCGAGATAAACATATCGGTATCAGCCAGGAAATTTGTCGCATAGACCTTTGCAATCATCAAGGCATTTGCGTTTCCAGAGTTTGTGACGCCAATAACCAACTCGTAAAGAACATTGATATCCATCGACGTGTTTGTGGTTGCATAGAGCATTCCTGTCGGAATCATGAAAACGGCTGATAAACCAATGCCAAAGAAAATCGTCCAAACAGGAGTCTGGGTGAACGAATAGTGCTCTACACACGCAATTCCCAATCCGATACACGCTAACAACACACACATGTACCACCACTCAGGGGCTTCCTTGTACTTTCGTTGAGCGCGGGTGAAGCGGTCATCGAAGCTGTTTATAGCACGTGTAGGATGAAGTAACGTGGCGAAGAAGATCTTCCCGGACTCTATCATGAGGCTACTGTAATTCAAGATTGAATAAACAATCATCGCGGGGTAGAACATAAAGAACGCTCCGTAGTTCACCAAATTTCCCGCCGACCAGTATGGAAGAGAGTACTGCTGGTACCTCGCTTCATCCAGCTTGTTCTCGCTGTTGAGAACACGGCTCACGTCATAAACATTGCCGGTGTTGTCAAACAGCTGATTAGAGTTAATTGGGAAATATGCTGTGAAACGGCCATTAGTCCAGAACAGAGCAATCACGGCAAACATTCCTATCAGCATTCCCACCTGGTTAGCTGCAGTGGCGAAAAATGGTGTCACCAGTGACGATACCCCGAATGTGGCGAAATCTAACGAGGGTAATGGATTGAGTCCAAGTCCAGCAGTGACTCCACAGATGCTGAGCAGATTGTTATTCGTATGATCGATCCAAGCTACCCAGTCAAAGACCGAGAGAAATTGGAAAACGAAATCCGTAATCCAATACCAACCCAGCTCCACAAAGGAAAATAACCAGAAGAACTCCCAGCCCTTAAGTCGCCAACCGTTGACTGTTTCGCGTTTTTCGTCTTCTACGAGGGCTCTAGACATCTTCAAAGTGGGAAGGACTCCATACCAAATCATTTTGACAGGGTAGATCAAAAAGGTGCGATAGATCTCTGCGAGTCCGAATCCCATCAGATTGGATGACATTGTCAACAAGATAATAAATCCAAACCCACTTGCCTCTTTAATTCCGTAGAACTGATCATTGGCCATGGCCAAAACAGCGTAAAGTGAATAGGGGGCTTGGTTTCCGACACCCATTCCACACGAGGCTAGCATCTGTTCTTTGTAAGTCCATCTCCCTCCACCAAGCCTAACGCGGTTACCGAACCCAATAGGGAATGACCACTTAGGCAAAAAAAAACATGCGCGACCAGTGTAGGCAATCAGAAGCTGGAGTGCCACGGAGTTAATTGAGATTGCCGGGTAGCGGGGAGCGAAAAAAGTAGCCAGAACCGATCCGGCACACGACCAGCAGACGGAGATTACGTACACCCGGAGTGTCTCATAATCCTCATCTGGCTCTTCATCCAACGGACGAGTCACTGCTCGAACCTCAGGGTAGATAGACCAGTCTTTGATCAAGAAAGCGTCGAACTTAAGTAGAGCCTCCCACTCATCTTCAGACTGGCCCTCCAAGGGACCTTTGACCATACTGACCATATGCTGTCGATACCTCTGACTGAGAACTGGGTCATTGTGATGATACTTGATGGCTTCTTCCAAAATATCCCTGGATTCCTCAACAGTGTGATCATCAAGGTGGGTTGCAATGATCTCAATATCATCGGAAGAGAAGCTGCCATTTGAGAAGTGCTCGACTTCACTAAGTAGACCGATATCAGTCGTCTTTCCTTCATCGTAACCTTTTAGTTCGACTCCGGGCTCCTTAGCCCCTGTATCGCTTATATCGCTTGCACTCATATCTGTTCTGATGCGGGATGTACGTAGGTAGAAGCCAGTATATATAGGAAAAACTTAAATTGAGTGGGCACATGGAGCTCAAATCTCATACGCCCAGCGCCATGCATAAGAAGCGATGGGGGGCGGCGGAGCCTACCGCGGAGTGATAATCTTCAAGATCAGCGGCATCGATCTTGCTGATAAACAATAGCAGGTATATTGGGTGATTAATGAACATGAACAATGTATTTGGCGCTAGTCTAGCGACTCTATCAAGGCTCTAGATGGTGTTCTTTGCTCGCCGACCGTGACTGCACGAGTCGTTTTGTTGGAATGCCCCTAACCCTATAGCGCCGTGCCATAGCCACTGATCATAGGGAGTTACGCCACCTCACGCTGTGATAACGCAAGTTGGGCACAGGTACGGCTACTGGGCGATGTCAGGGTTAGTGAAGCTGTGCCGCTTCAGACACGAGGTCGAGCACAGACAGCACATTTTTTCGAGGCGACGAGAACGAAGCTGTGAACTCACAATTGACTCTAATAAGGCTCTTTTATTGTTGGATGCTGATGCTTGAAGCAAGCAGAAGTAGCGAATAATCGGCATTTTACAACGTGTCATGTGAACAGGCTCTTGAGGGTTGCTCCCGCGCTGCGCGAATCGTCGATCTGCGATCTCATGATCTAATGCGCAAGGGTGGTCACAAAAGTTAGAAAAGATCAGAAGAGGGCGCTTTGGGGCCAAACGTCATGACCGTAGATTGTACGGAGGAGGAGTGTAAAATTTGTTATAAAAAAGGGGGAAAGTAGATTCTGTATGACCTTGCAAGGCTTGTGAAGGTAAATCTGGAATGCATCGGCGGCCTTTAGAGTATTGTACCAACGCGATTGCGTTAAATAGGCCGCCGCAGTTGTTAAAGCGTGCTAAAATCTTATCGTTTCAAGTCGTGCTGTGAAGGTCAGCATCACGGCTGAGAAAAGCCCGTGTATGCTGCTGAGGAGGCGCTTATCAGAAGGCTTTGATTGTACGTCATCATTCCTGCTGGAGCCAGATATTCACATATGCTAGAGATGGGATGCCTCTAGCAATAGCGGCATGGTGTGGCCTGAAGGTCGAAGCTCACCTTGGCTTTCGCAGCTACTTTCGACTAGACCAGAGCTCGTCGTCTTTGCATATGATACAGTACGACAGCGGCTATAGAATAACCTACAAACGTCATCATTTTAGCAGTATGTGGTAACGTCGGCGATAAAAACAAGCATGTTGTCGCGCGCCGCACCGGCTGCGCTCTCTGCACACATTAGGGTGCAAGCGGCCGGGTTGAAAATGCAAGGGAATTCGTAACCATACCTTCAAACGCCCATCTCACTCATGCGTGGTGAAATAGCTTTGTATCACGTAGGGTCATCAGCCCTGAGCGGTTCGGGAGCTCGCTAAGCGTAAGCGCAGTGGCGGGCCCAACCTTCCACGCGACTGCCCTGGCCCTGCCCTGGCCCAGCACTAGCGAACTACCGAGAAGCAACCGACGCCTTGTGGTCCTGAACGAAGAGCGGGTTCTGAGCGCACGCGGATCAAAGTTTGCTCGCTGCCGTTCTTCAGCGCCAGTTGCTCATCTCATTCGCAAAGTGCGGTTGCCAAAATCCGCTCTGCTTCGGCCGCTGTGGCGACTCCTACGCGCCCGAATGATGGATTCAAAGCCCGGCGGCCGCCCGCGCGCCCCGCCGCCGGCAACGAAGCCGCGCCTACGCGTCCCGTCGGACGACGCATTGGCTCACCGCTGGGAGCCCCAAAGCAACGTGTCTCCACTTACCGCCTTCAATGGCCGCACGCAGCACGCCTCAGCGTCGCCGAAGCGTTCCGAGGCCGTCGTGTCGCTCGAACAGCTCAAGCTGTATCCGAGCTACGTACGTGCCACAGGCTCGACCGACATGCCTTATGAAGCACATGTCCAGGGCTGGCTGTATGTCCCTGGTGTCAATCGCAAAGGCCGGCTGATGGCCGCGGCAATTGAGCGGCTCGTGGGGAACCCGGGGAAATACTCGTCGATTGAAGACGCCGCTGCGCATGAGCAGGCCGAGAGTGCAGCTCTGGACGGGGCTCCGCCCAGCAGCGATGAGCCGTCCATGGTTGGCGGGCTTTGGGCTGGCCTGCGGCCCGCAATGTTCCGCACACGCAGTGCAAAGGGCTCGGCGCCGAACAGCCGGCCAGCGTCAGCCGGCGTCAGCCGCGTGGGCTCGCCCGAGCCAGAACATTGGGACCGTGTGCCTGGGCAGTCTGGCCAGACCACGCCGCAAGGTGCAACCACGCCGCAGGGCGTAAGTGCACCGCAAAGTCCGCAAAGTTCCGCCGAACCGAGCCCTTCGGCCTCTGCTGAGGACCTACTGGCGCTCAGTGCGGCTCCAGTACCGCCAAAGCGCCCGGGCATCCGCCGCACAACAACCTACACTTTCGACGCGCGGAGTAATCCGAAGGGCAAGGCCGCAAGCTCGTCGTCGCAGGCGCGGCGCGAGCAGAAGCACATAGTGCGCGAGCGGCTGGCAGCACTGGTGCATAAGAGCCTGGCAATGCGTAGTATCGAGATCGCGGTATACAGCGAGCCAGATGCGCGCAACCATCGCAAGCGGCGCACCTTCTGGGCTGATACCGACGATAGCGGGCGGTTTGGTAAGATGTGTCGCCTGCCGTTCTACCCGGACCGCATCTCCGTGAGCTCGGGCATTGCTGTGGGCGATACTGAGTGCTACTACGTGCCACTCAGTGGGGTTTCCGTGATCTCTGATATTGACGACACGGTGCGGCATACAGGTGTCACAAAGTCGAAGCGCGAGCTGCTGCAGAACGTGTTGGTCAAAGGATACGACCAGTGCCAAATCGACGGTGTTTGTGAATGGTTCCAGCACATGGCCGACGCCGGCGCCACGTTCCACTACGTGTCGAACTCGCCTTGGCAGCTCTACGACATTATTCGCGGATATCTCGACCACCACGCCTTCCCGAAGGGGTCGATTCACCTCAAACGCTACGCTGGTGTCTTCGAGGGCCTGACCGAGCCCGCGAAGGGCCGCAAGCGGGCCACGCTTGAGAAAATCCTGCACGACTTCCCCCAGCGCAAGTTTATTCTGGTCGGCGACAGCGGCGAGGCTGACCTCGAGGCCTACTCCGAGCTTGCCCGCAAGTTTCCCTCGCAGGTCCTCGCCATCTACATCCGTGACATCACTCTTCCTAATGATGAACCTCTTTATGACCCCAGCATGCACTATGCGCACCGGCGGCATCACTCCGCCGATGTCGCGGTGCTCGGCGGCGCGCTCTCAATGACGCAGACCGACAGTGCGCCCCAGCTCCCACCGCGCCGTCGCAAGGATAGGGCGCCGGACTTGCCGCCGCGCAGAAGCCTCCTCTCGAGATCGCCGCAGCCGCACTCGCCTCGGTCGCGCTCGCCCCAGCCATATTCCCCGCCGTCACAGTCACCACCTCAGTCGCCGCCCAGCGATGGCGAAGCCGATGCTGCTGGCTTGCATCCATTAACGGAGAGCAGCAGGCCGTCTCTCGCGGGCGATAATAGCGACTTACCAACTATCACAGCAACAGCCCCGTCGTCTCCTAAAGGGAGCTCTGCTTCCAGTGCTGCTTCCACTACGGCATCCAGCGTCGCATCAAGCGGCGCTTCGGCCGCAGCATCTCTTGCCTCCCCTAGTAGCCCGTCCGGCGCCGCGCCGAAACTCCCGCCGCGACCGAAACTGCTTCGCCGCACTTCTTCTAAGATTATGGACAGCGTCAGTCTTGTCGCCTCCGCTTCCTCGCACGCTGTAGGCTCCGCCGCCCGCCTTCTTGGACCTCATCCTGGAATGCCACCCTCGGGCTCGGATCCAGGCGGATCCTCCTTGCCAGCCGCGTCGGCCTCTAAAGCTCAAAACTACAAGCAGAAACCGCGCCCGCCGCGTCTTTCGAACCTGGATATCAACGACTCTCCCGAAAAAGCCCAATCGTCCCATAGGCGCGGAATCGACAGCTTCAGCGGGTCAGGTCTTTATCTTACTGCCTCGCGCAGCAGCACCTCGCCCTCGACATCCGTCTTTAATAATGACACTCATGAGAGCGGCGTGTACATACCGAATTCCGAAGACTACGTCGACGTGGATCGCGTGGATAAACGCTCGGAGAATTGGAAGGCGCGCCTTGTCAAGCAACACCGCTTGCTACCAGATCAAGTCGTGCTCAAGGCTTGGCGCGACCCTAAAGATGTGGAATCCCAATCTCTACAATTCATCTCCGGAAATAAGAGTCCTCTTTAATTTTTATGCCTTTGTTATGCCCTTTTACAAATACTAGCTTCTGAATTTCTACTCGGCCCGGTTTTGCCTCGAGGCCGCTTCGACACTACCGCAATAACTGCAAGCACCACTGAGTAAAGAGCTTGGTCTATCTGGAAGTAGCTGGCAAGCACCTATTGTGGGGGATGAGGTGTTGTACGTTTCTAACTTTGCTCGTGGGGAATCTGCATTGTGCAGCGGTAAGAGTCTCTCTTAAGTCGTAACGAAGGGTCTAATAAGCTTGAAAGCACGCACTCCAGTTATTCAATCTGCATGCATTGTAGGTGAATCACCGACTCGGCTGCAATGAGTTAATGGTGACCATCTCCGTCTGGCGGTTGACAAGGGACGTAAACAACCTTGGAGAGCGAGTTCTTAGTAGCACAACTAGCGGAGCAACAATTCTCAAAACGCCAATGAAGAGAAGAGAACATATCATAGCCATCAATTGAGGTTATTATAGAGTCAAGCCTCTATGTTGGACGGTCTTGATGATTGATACTATAGGACCAAAATTCTCGAGTTATTTTGTGTGGCTAACTATAGGAGACGACCCTAACCTTTATGACATACTGGGTCGAATGATATCTTGGGCATGAGACGGAGAGAGCCCCATAAAAAGCGCTCTCTGTGTTTCCGCGTACATTCTACTGAGCTCGCTGTACCTGCTTTTTATAATATCCATAGTTCAATAAGGTTTTCTGTGCTACATAGTACGGCATTGCCAGTTAGTTCTACACAACGTAAACGTTGAACTTTGAAGATACGCATGCAGACGGCTAAGGTGTCTTGGACTGAGACCCTTTGTATGCCTCAAGGAGCATACAGTCGCACTCGAATCCTTTTATAAATCCTATTCCTTATCCGCATGATCGAGTTCTTTGAGCGGCGGCGCCTAATTTGTAGCCAGAGAGCCAACGGCTCAAGAAAAAGCTAATCAGCTCTCGGATCGCAACCGCCAACTTTCGCAATCGCAATTGGACAGGGGTCCCGTGGGAGGTCAGAATCTGCAACCGGGCCATCGTCGGTTGTCGGGGCACCGACCACGAGCGACATAACTGCGACGAGGAGTGCGAGAGCTTTCATTGTGACAAATCCTAAGAACAGCTTCTGTTTGTCGCATTCGATACGTGCTTTTTTATAAGCTACGATCCTTATCAGTGATCTAGCCTGTGAATGCCGCACAGGGCTGGGTTAAGCGCCGTAAATTCTTGCGCTACCAGGGACCTGTGAGCATAAAGTATTATACTTATTTCTTAGAGCAAAGGCAATTCTAAAGCGGTTTCCAGTCTCAGGTTCAGAGTTGATCTTTTTTCACAGTAGGTGGCTCCATTTGGCTAGACCCCCAAGTGTTAAAGAGTAGGCAATCATGGTATCCATCGTTCAAACTACGCACCAGAACCGACGCCTATATTGCAGGGTACGGCAGCGGCAAAGAGCCGTTGGATGCAAAAGATAAACGGGGATTCGGGATAGCAATTTCCGCTCGGCTTTTCTGCGATAGGCCCAGCCCTAACCTTCCGCAGAATTGCGGTGCTACTCGGTGTCACAGCTCTGGGTACCACATATCCGAAAGATAGCAAACCATTATTGTAGCGGTGAACTTGCGAAAGACGATATTTTAGCCTTATCACCTATTTTTTGAGGCGTTGCTAGATAAATTCCTTGCTCATAAATCCCGAACACCGGAAAACACCGGGAAATTATGTGGGGCGGTTAAATACATTTATACTCGCTACGAACAGGCTAGCCGCGCCCATTGACTCTGGAATTGATAATACTGTCTCGCGCAGCTCGAAAACCACAGCTTGACCAACTGACTGTTGCCCCCACCAGTCTCTCCATTAAGGGGGAGCACGCCCTGGTGTTACCTATTCGGCCATCCTGCCATAGCAGAGGAGTAGCAAGAGCTTAAATATCTCTCTCGACCTTGATTCAATCACTGTCTGTTAATAGTGAGTGCCTTTGGTGCCTGCCTAGCCCTTATGAGCTCGGTCAACTTTCAAGTGTCCTACGCTTTTGTAAACCGTATATAACTAAATCTGGACCAGTGTTGAATCTTTACGGATTATCCTGTACCTCAATTAACCAAACTATGACAGTTTCACAAGATTCCGAGTGCCAAGAGTTCTAAGACGCGTGCTGACCGGCATTTGGGATGCCGCACTCTAAACGCCAAGCCCAAGCAGGAGGATTACATCATCGTTATTACGTAATGATTCGCGGCACGGGACGATCTCAACCGAGAAGCCGGCCATTCACGATATTGCTCGTCCTTAACGTCGCTCACGCAACCAAACGGCTGTTGGAAACTACGCCAAGAAGCGCAAAACCCACATAAACTAGCCTAGAACTAGAAAGTCTCAGAAAGTACGAATTTTCAGTCTTAATCGCGAAGATAATATGTAAGATATCCAGGTGGGCACGCGCCGCCCAGCCGCAAAAAGGACCAGCGTGTTCACTCATCGCACCGCTATAAGACCCACGGATTCATAACCTCATCGACGTTGCTACATAATGGGTGCTATTAGCCTCGCATCTGAGATAAGGTGCCAACCACAGCCTCTGAGTGAATACTGCTAAGGCCCACTACGGCTCAAAGGATGTGTGGGCTTCTCGTCTGTCATATTTGCCAATCGGTGAATCGGATTCGCAGCCCTGCATCGGGCGGCGATTATTAATACAGTCCTCGGCGATAATGAGATTACGCTTCAAAGGTTCAGGGCTCTTATCTGCCCATGAATTTAGTCACCATTGGGCGAAGTGCACCTCACGGCACTGGATGCCGTGCGTGGGGCAGAGCCATTGGCGAACCACTGGTGTGAGCTCTCTAACAGAAGTTAGAGATGTCTAGCGAACGGATAAAATACGGGGTGCTACCGCGCAAGTGCTCCAAACCGGCTCGCCTTCCAATAAAAAGCAGTCCTCCGATTGGTGGTTTCATATCACGTGCGGAGCACCTGGGCATATCACAGTTTATGAGCGACGGTGGTGAGCCAGACCTACTGGTGAGCTGCGCTGTACGCAGCCCTTGCTGCTCGCGAGCTCGCGAGGATGATTGCGAAGCTGCTATTCCAGATAGCTGATGGACCGGTCCGATTATCGTGCTATGTATAGAACCCCTTACCCCGATAAATGCAACCCTGAAGGTTGTATATTCGCGCCGTTCACCATTGCCACTAGCAAGAGCATAATGAGGGGCACACTGTTTGCCTTTCTACTTTTGGTAGACTTAAAATACACCACAACGTAGTCAGGCTCAAGTCTTGCCTTAAAGCAGACTTCTTCGTTTACATCTTTACAGTTTCGTCAAGATAAGGCAAACCGCTGTGGGGCTAGGGGGAACGGCGCTAGTCGTCCTGCTTCCCTTACCCTTCTATCGGTCAACCCTACCAGCCGCCTTTGCCATTCATACATACATGTATATATATATGTATATGTGGGTTAATCTAAGATACGCTAAAGTTACGGTCCATCAGGATGAGCTCTAGTGAGGCTAGTCTCGATTACCTCGGCAAAGACCCCAAGGTCGCAGTCCCTGTTGATGAACGCGTCGGTGGTGTGACAGACATTGCGCTACTGAGCGAGGTCGAGCATTTTGCTAACGGCAGCTTGTCTTCTGAAGATGTTGAAATCGTTGCAATGCATCTTGATGATCGTACAGTTGAAGAATCCAGAGCAATCGTTGAAGAGGCAATTGAGTACCACAAAGGCGACGCCTGCCTTAGCCAAACCTACTACGATCACATGCGACAAATAATTTTGGGGCCCTTGCCAGGTCAGTCCGAGGAAGAATGGGAGGCATTGTTGAAGTACGATGCCTTCGTCATCAAAGACTGGTCGATATACCCTGAAGTTCGCTCCGTAACCCGCCCGATCGATGAAGACCAGGTCGATGGCTACGAAACGATACGTGCTTATTTGATCTCTATCGTATGGTCTTGCGCGGGTTCAACGCTTGCAACCTTCTTCGCCCCACGTTTCCCGACCATTCAGATGAACGGCCCTGCCTTGCAAATGATTATTGCCTACACTGGTCTCTTATTCAAGTACATTCCAGATTGGTCCATTCCTATCGGTTGGGGCAATAAGCTCAGATTTGGCGGCGGCCACTGGACTTTCAAGGAACAGATGCTTGCAACCGCTGGAATGGGTGTTGGAAATCAGGCTCCGTACTCACAGTACGTGGTACTGGCGATGGCCAACCATCACTTCTACGGATTCCAAGAGGCAAACTCGTTTGGATTCATCATCCTCCTCACACTCTCGTCGAATCTCATGGGTTTCGGTCTCGCAGGCCTTTTCCGTGTGTTTCTCGTGTACCCGAGTCGCATGGTATGGTATTCAATTCTTCCAAGTTTGAGGCTGTCGCGGGCCCTAACAGTCCCAGACAAACGCGAGACTGTCAACGGCTGGAGGTTAAAGGGCTGGGAGTTCTTCTGGTTGTTCTCAGTCGTTGAGTTCTGCTGGTATTGGATCACAGACTTTCTTTTCCTCTTCTTGGGATATTTCGATTGGATGTCATGGATTGATCACACCAACAACAACCTCCTGAGCATTTGCGGTGCTGGAGAAGATGGTGGTGGGCTCGGACTCAGCCCAATTGCCTCTTTCGATCCCTCTATGTTTCAAATGACACCCATGGTTACACCATTTTTCGCTACAGCAGGTGTGTTGCTAGGTATGCTTTTCTCAATGTTTGCCATCATTATCATGTTCTGGACCAATGTGCGTTTCACAGCCTACTTCCCGATAAACACCAACATCCTCTACGACAACACTGGTCAGCAGTATGATGTGACTCAAGTGCTGAATTCGAAGCACGATCTCGACGAAGAGTCTTATCAGCAGTATTCGCTGCCCTATTGGGCTGCAGGAAATGTTGTGAACTATGGTAGTTTCTTCATGTTTTATCCTGCTATGATCGTGTACGCGGCTCTCAACTATTTTGAGATTCTCGTTTATTCGTTCAAGATCTTCGTTCAAACTGTCATTCATCCAAAGAAGGCTCTTGCTAGCTTCGACGACAGATTCACCCGCTCAGCGCAAGTACAGAGAAGTTCCGGAGTGGTGGTATCTCTTGGCTCTTTGCATTTGCGTCGGAATGGGAATTGCATGCGTGGAGCACTATAAGTTCACAAATACTCCTGTGTGGACTATATTCTTCGGAATCGGTCTCTCTGCAGTGTTCATGGTACCATGTGGCGTCCTCTACGCCACGACTAATATGCAGGTCGTTATCAATGTCCTCTATGAGCTCATCATTGGGCTCACGAATAAAGGTAATGGTTCGGCACTCATGGTTGCAAAGGCCTTTGCCACAAACTTCATGGTTGAAACCGATTCATTTATAGGCAACCTCAAAACCGCACACTATGCAGGTATTGCCCCCAGGCCGATGTTCCGGATTCAGGTCGTAAATGCGATTTGCAACTCGTTCGTGCAGTCGGGGCTTATGGTCTGGCAGTCTACACCAGGCTCCATTCCCGGGATGTGTGATCTGGATAGCCCCGATAAGTTCTCCTGTCAGGATATTCGCACTTATTTCAACGCAGCGGTTCAATGGGGTACCATCGGACCCACTCGAATCTTCAAATCGAATGGAGGCACTTACCCTAGTATGAAGTGGACGTTCTTGATCGGTGCATGCTACCCTCTTCCTTTCTGGCTCCTTCGTCGGTTTGGAGTTCATATTGCCCGACGAAGAGAATGGGGAAAGCCGAAAGAAGGAGGCTCGCGATTCAGGAACAACAGCACCGTAAGAATGTTGATTAGTTTGGAGTGGGTGAACAACATCAACGAAATGGTCGTCATCCAGGGCGCACAGCTATGGGCTCCATACAGCCTTCAATACTATATCCCTTGGCTTTACATTGGACTGGTGTTCCAAGTGATTATACCGCGGTATTGGCCTAGGTGGTGGCAGAAGTACAATTATCTGTTGTACGCGGCGATTTCTGTGGGTTTCTCCTACTCCGGGCTAATTATGTTTTTCTCCACAGAGTATCATCACATTGCCTCTGTTAAATGGTGGGGAAATGACAAGGGTATCAGCCTAGCACCAGGACCGCGACTGAATGCAACTTTGGACGCGACGGACGGGTATTTTGGACCCAGGAAAGGCAGCTTACCTTGATACATAGTCGATACACATACCCTCCACTAATTTCATACATACTGGCTCGGGCATTTAATTTAAGCTGAAGCCAACCTGTTCAAGATTAAAGGTACCTAGCATATTCACGGAAAGGCTCATCATGCAAACTTCTCGCAATGATCTTGTTTCCAATATACTAAAGCAACGTAATGGCCTGTTTTTGCTACGCTAGGAAGTGCCACTCGTTCATCTTGATCGCGGAACGCTATAGCTGAGGCACCTTTGTGTCAGAAATACGCGCGGGGCAGATTGGTGGAGAGATAGCATTATGGCTCTGTATAGCATAGATCTGCGTTTTCTTTATTGTGTGAGGTCTTAAAACGGATTAAACAATGAACTTCTGGACTTTTGACAAGTCCATTTTTTTGATAGCAAGCAAGTGTTGAGCGACAAGCGAAACGCAGCTTGGTGTTGTAGCAATCACACCCACGTGATTTTAATGTGGACTGCCGTAACATGCCTGAGTATAAAGTATCTAAATTACTACTGAAATACCCGTTTTCGCGCCCTCTGGCAAATGCTGGAACAGCTGCTACCAGAATTTGAGATTCGCCGCGGGGGCAGCTCTTTTCGGTGGCCCATCACTGAGTTCACACACGTTGGTCATGAAAAGTCAATCCACGGATCAATGAGTTAAGCGTTGATGAAGTTGACGGTATCATGTAAATAGCAAGCGTTGTTAGGAAGAGATTCTACGTGACTTCTTACCCAAAAGTAGGCGGTATCTCAAAAATGCTGGTCTTATAGCCTTTGCCTAGTCTGAATCCACTAGCGGGAGCTCTATGATCTAGGACTCCTGAATTTAGGTCGTAGACGTTATTATAAGCGGGGGTGCTCGGTTTCAGCTTGAACATTCCTTAGTCACATTACCATCACCACCGACAATAGCCAGGTCTGCCACGTGATACGCATGGCGCTAACTACCACAGCGTCAGTTGCACTAGTATCAATGGACCTCGCATTGTTCAACGCGGAGGCTGGCTACGCGGAGGCTCTGTGCCGAGGCCTCACTGCAAACCTCATTCGTGGCTCCCAATATGCGAATATGACGCAGTGTGACACGCTGGACGACCTCAAGCTCCAGCTCGGCGCAACGGAGTACGGCCCCGCGCTTGCTAACGTTCCATCGCCGCTCAGCACTCGCGATTTCACCGACCGCTGCTTCTCGAAGATAGTCAGCGACTTCCAGTATCTCAAGTCTACTGCCGTTGAGCCGCTCAGTCGATTCCTCGACTACATCACCTACGGCTACATGATTGACAATGTAGTGTTGATGGTCTCCGGTACGCTGCACAACCGCAAAAAGTCGGACCTCCTAGCGCGAGCCCATCCTCTAGGCTGGTTCGATACTCTGCCCGCGCTATCAGCTGTCACCGATATGGAATCGCTCTTCAATGTCGTGTTGGTGGACACGCCGCTGGCGCCGTACTTCAAAGAGTGCTTTACAGTGCAGGAGCTTTCGGATTTGCAGATTGAAGTTGTACGCAATAAGCTTTACCGCGCGTACCTAGAGGACTTTGCGGAGTTTTGCTCCTCGCTTCCTGCACCCACAAACGAAGTGATGCTCGAGTTGCTGGGCTTCGAGGCCGATCGCCGAACTGTCAACGTCGCTTTGAATTCTCATGGTACGAAGCTCACGCGCCAAGAACGTGAAGACCTGATGCCCCGGCTTGGGAAATTGTATCCTGTCATTACGTCGAAATTGGCGCGCAGTGACGACGCTGAGCAGGTACGCTCAATCATTGAGCAAAGTTTGGTACCCGAAGTTTCTGGTGTATTCGACAGTTCGCAAGGCAAATCCATCGAGGATCACTTCTATGAGACCGAAACGGACTTATGCCGTAACGCTCTGACGCAGCAGTTTAGCTTTGCGACTTTCTACGCGTGGCTGCGCTGCGCCGAGCAGGAGGTGCGCAATGTGACATGGATTGCCGAGTGCATCGCGCAGAACCAGCGAGCGCGTATCAATAATTACGTGAGTCTACTTTAATTACAAGTGTTATTTTAGGGGCTAGGGTATTCGAGAGTAAACATTGCTTTGGTTGCTTGACTATGAAGTCCATGGACCACCGAGAACTCTCAAAGCTCGTAAAGGCGGTGCTACATACTATTGTGTGTGAGCATGGGCTGGTAAGCGAGACGCAAGTTGTCTCTGGAGAAGTCAATGGCTTGCTGTTTCGTGCCTGCACGGATGCATTCACTACTAGGTATATCGACGACGTTTCATGGACAGTGAAAGGCTTAGTACGCGCCAAACAGCAAGCGCTCCTCTTACTTCAAGTATTTATAGCGGAATCTCTGGCACAGGTTTGGAATATAGAGCTCCAGACGGGCTCTATGCTAATAACCGAAGCGCAAGCTGTTATTAACCAAATCACAGCTTCAGCTGCTTACTTGGAACCACCATTAGACTCCAGCGAGACGACGTTCAAGATATCTATCCTATCAGATAAGAGCCTACAGGTTCCATCGAAATGTCGGCCAGCCAGCCTCCAACCACTACAGCCCCATGCATGTAAGCACGAGACCATGAGCTATCTAGACCTTCCCGTGCTGCGCATTCGGGTGAGCTCATTGACCCATCGACACCCACGCTCGTAGGCGGTCCACGAGACAGATTTTATGATAATATTAATGCCAATAATAAGTTACAATGGTCCTCCCGGTCACTAAGGCCGAGGGGAAACACATACATCATCGTCACAGTATGCATAACTGGCCGGTAGCACCGGCTTCACCAGAGACGTACTGTCGTTGTCATAGCTCTCGTAAATCACGAAAACATCCAGTCATGAATGTCCTCCCATGCAGCCGGCTCGAATGCAGTCATCGATCGTTGAATCTCGAATTTCGAAGCCCTTGGCGACCCCCGCGACTCGCCAAACTCGAAGGGGGACATCGAGATATCAAGATCAAGCGTTTGGAGGGTACGCCGAGGAGACCCAAATACAGTAGGGCTTTCGTAGCTCATAACATGACCCAGGTTAAGACCCATAGTGAAGTGTGGTGTGCCGAAAGGCCCCGTCTCAGTGGGAGTTGTCGCGTTGCGCAACGGCGTCTGCCGAGGTGAATCATGAGACTTAACACGAGCGTGACGAGTAGGAGTGTTGGGCTCTTCACGAATGGCAGTAGAGGAATTCGTACGGACCCTCCGGAAACGCGTCCGAGCACTAAACTCGTCCGGTGCCGCGGCGAAGTCATAGAGGCTGACAATGCAAAGGTCCTCAGAAGTCTGAGTGATACGGTAGACGCACTGGGTCACTGCAAGCGCTTCCAAAGCAAATGAGGTGTACCCAGGATCACCATGCTCAAGCCGGTTCAGGAAGTCTCCCCAGAAATCAGCTCTGAAAGGAACACTAACAATTTCACAGTCCTGCTCACGTCCACGACCTACGAGCCGCTGAAACGAGCATTGGCTATCGCTGCGGAGCAGCTCCCGTTCACCGCTGCAGACAACTGTGCGTACAACATACCGGTGCTGCCACTCTCCGTCCGCAGCAACAGCAAACTGGACATCGCTCGAAAAGTCAGAGCTGGGCTGTTCTGGGCCGCGGTTTCGCGGTGGCGTTGCCAGATGTAGCGAGCAGTTGGCATGAACAACTTGAGCAGCGGCGAGGGCGCCGCTTTGCTGCAGAGAGTGGAGCTCGCCGAATTTGGAAAGCAGCTGCTCATAAGATTTGGGTCGCGTAGGCGACTCATAGCTGACGCGGAGAAGTCGAGTGTACATGTGCATGCCGGCATTGGTGCGGCGAGTCATGCGGAACACAATAGGTAGGCCCCGATCGGAGCCGAGATCAATGGATGTAGAGGTTGTGCGGCGATGCCGGCGCTTTACCTGGGAAGATGGGGCCTCCTGCAAGGCAGCCGCGACATCATGCGGAGGCACCGATGTAGCCGGTGGAATACCTGACTCGTAAACGGAGTCTTGAGTATGTCTTGGCTTTGGGTGCAGTAGCGGTGCCTCATCAGCTGGAGGGTGTGAGCTGGCTTGAGCCGATGCGCTGGTGGCAGAGGTCGGCGCTGCTGATGTTGCGTGGCCGTGTCCAACAGGGTCGCAGTTGCCCGAAAAGCTCGGGCTCTTAGCGGGCATTTTGCAGGATAGTTGCGGCTTCAGCTCCTCGTCGGCCAAGGATTTGATGGCCTGATCGGCTTCCTGGCTCGCTGTCTGGCTGATCGTGTGTGCAGGCTGGTTTGTTGCCGAGATTGAGGCGGAAGAGAGAGGCCCCGACGCAGCCGCCAGCATTGGCGGAGCCGATATAAGCACCCCCGTGCTCGCGGTTTCCGGTGAGGCAGAGGCTGGCCGGCCGAGGCCGGCCGCTGCGTTCTGGTCGCGCTGCTGCTTCTTCTTCATCAGACTGTGTGTGAAGTTCGCCTGGGCCTGAAGTAGGAACGCAGGCTCGGGGATACCTCGCTTGGCGGCTCGCATCTTCGATACAAGGTGGGCGAGAGACTTTACAGCCATCTCCGAGGTGGACTTGTCGTCATTGGACTTCGGTGGCGGCTCGTCGCGCGGCTTGAGCAAGAGCAGGAACTCCGGGTCCTCTTTGAGCAGCTTCTTGAGCACCTGAAGGTGGCTCGAGACCTGTTTACGCGTACGCGACTGGCCCGTCTTGTGCTCGACGTAGTCTGCAATCAGCTCATTGCGCCCACGGTGCCGTCGGTCGACGAGAATCTTGTGGCGTTGCACACCCGGGACCAACCAGACTGCCTCCATGAACGCAAGCTCGACATCTGGCGGCCAGATAACCTTTGCCTGGTCCGCTTCGTCGACGGCCTGTCGCATAATGTACTGGTTGTATGCGGCGTAGCGCGTCTTGAAGTCGATACGGGCAACGGATGGCGCTAGTTGCGCACCGTTAGGTAGCTCGGCCAAGTCGGGAAGGTCGGGCGCGCTGGCACGGTGCTGTGCCGCCTGCACGCCTTTCACAACGCGGCCGGCAGGCACTCTGCTCGGAGCCACACGGCCAAGACTACCATTAGGTGGCGATGGAGCAAACGCCAGCGGCGCCGGTCCACCATCAGGCTCATTAGGTACAACAAACCCGCGGCTGACGCTGCGGAGGTGCCCCGCTGCGCCGGGCATCATGTGCATCACTGGCGAGGCCATTGATGGATCGGCCGCGCTATGATCAGCCATGCGACAGGCCATCATGTTGTTGCCCATCTGGCCTACTGGGCCCATCGGGCCCATCGGGGTCGCCATTTGAGTCGACATTTGGCCCATTTGGCCCATTTGGCCCATTTGACCCATTGGACCCATCTGACCCATTGGACCCATTGGACCCATGGGACCCATTGGACCAATCGAACCCATCTGGCCCATCTGGCCCATCTGGCCCATCGGGCCCATCGGGCCCATCGAGATCAGGCCCATTTGATTGGCATGGATCTGTCCGGAAACTGGTGCGGGCATCGCCTGCGCCGGGACCGGGCCCGCCATACTAGGACCAGGCAATCGCTGCATGTTAGGGGTGGTCTGCGGACCCTGGAACTTGTGGGTTGGCGTGCGCAGAGGCATGGCGCTTGAGTACTGAGGGGAAATTTCAGTGAGTGGCATAGTCGGCCCCATGGCGCTGCGCTGCATAGCCACGCGTCCGAGATGCGACGACTGGGGCGCGGCCCGCAGCGCGGCTCCGTGGCCGCCTTTGCGCGGGGCGGTCTGCGGGGGGGTAATATCGAATGCAGACGGTAACAGCGAGCTGTGAACGCTCTGGGCGCTGCTTGGGGGCGGCTGCTGCGCGACGTGCAGCCGGTCGGTCCAGACGGGGGTGACCGGCGTCATTGGCACTGCATTTGCACTCGGCTGGCGGGACATGCGCACAATTGTAATTCTTACTTGTGCTAACGCGACCGTGCTGAGGGAAGAGTATCAGGGCCAGCCAAGTGTGAAAGAATTACGCCAGGTGTAGAATGAGCGGCGCGTGTGGTAAAAGCGGAGGCCGTGCTGAAGGCGGCAGAGCAGACCACGGGATAAGCGCTCGAGTCGCGTTCGCCGACGCGCTGAGATAAGCGCGACGCGACACGCGTCCGCGTCCCTTGGGCGAGTGCGGCCAAAGCCCCCTTTAGAAGGCCCTCTGCGCTAATTTTTGGCATCAAGTAAGAGCATGGCCACCTAGGAGTTGTTCTGCCTGCACCTATGCCGATATAAGGCGCCGTTTTGCTGGAATACTTCGCGCTGTTGTCGATGCCGGGCCGAGCGTATAAAATAACCCTTACCCGTATACTCTCGCAGTGGATTGGGTCTTTTGATGAGCGCAATCGCCGAATATGGGCAGCCATTTACGTGCGGTGGGTAAGGATTCCAATCACTCGGGGCGACAGGAAATAAGGATTGAGAATACGCGCAAGGAAATGCGGTCTATATTTGACTCAAGGTCGGGCTAGATTGAGGGAATTGGGCTCTTTTCGGGCTGGGGGCTGGCTAAGTAAGTATAGTGCGCAGGGTCTTCGCCATTCTATTGGTGCGTTTGTACTCAATATAGAAAGCGGTAAATAACCATGGAATTGAGCAGTTCAGTGGCTCTTCTGTGCCTCGTTCATTATGTAAAATTTGTTGACGTGGAGCTTCAGGTTGCCCTTCTGATCAGCGTCGTGGGTGGCCCCTCATCAGAATTGGGGGGACTCGGCCATCTCACATATGATGGTCGGATCACATTATGAGATCTGCTGAGGTAGCTTTAAATGGTATGAAATCACTAGAAGTTTATTCCACGGGCTCTGGCGTAGGCTCCTGGAGCCAGCATCCAGGGCTGTTGCCGACAGTATGGCGGCAAGGCGGTATATCGTACGGATTCTCGTCAATTGATAAGTCCCCCTCTTCGGAGGACCGCAGATAAACCATCCTCTTGTCAAAGTCAATGTGCGCAGCATCGAGCATGATCGCACCAGCCTCTCGCTTCGAGACGATATGCTCGTTCGAGTTGAGGTCGAAGTACATCACGTTCTTCACAGATTCATCGTACTTGATCGTGCCTCCTAGCACGCTTCCTAAAATGCTTAGTGCAATTGGGAGATACTGCATTCTATTTGATGAGAATTGAGACTTACTGATCTATCAAAGTGCGCTCAATGGGCTCCATTTTATAGACTGCTCGCGAACGGCACGGCTCAGATTGCTTATTGATCTGAGGCGTCTGCTGGGTTGGGTCCATTCATGCGGCGCTAGAGGCACTCGGTGTCACTAAACGATAAGAGATAAAGAAACAGCAACCTTGCTCGCGTAGATAACGGCAGAACCTCGGCATTTTTATTATAGCGTGATAGCTTCACGGCGTATTGATATTAAGTATGGCGCCAGAATTGGCGCCTCGTGCACTAGGCCACAGCAATCGTGTAGATTTACTTAAGTGCGCTGATTTCTCAAAGTCGCACTGCCGCATGAGATTCGCTAGAATCGTCTCAAGCGCTGGGTAATATTTACCAATTAATTTACTCTACCGACTCCGGCTTGGGTTCGAGCCCGCATCCGTGGTACTCATGGCCGCCAGCGCAGGGGGGAATATGCGGGTATCCATCCTTTTCCTCCAGCTCGCCTTCATCGTTGGACCGCAGAGAAATCATTTTCTTCGAAAAGTCAATGTGTGCTTCATCGAGCACGATGGGACCAGCTTCTCTCTTCGAGACAATGTGTTCGTTAGAGTTGTGGTCAAAGTACATGACGTTTTTGACGGACTCCTCGAACTCTATTGTGCTTCCCAGCACAATCCCCAGAAGGCACAATGCACTCAACAAACTCTTCATTTCAGTTTAATTGAATCGAGGCTTGCTTTAGTGTAAGGCAGCGCATCTTTCCGCTTTTTATAGAAGTTCTAATCATAGCACGGCTCTTAATCTGAACGATAATGGCCAGATTGCTCCCCGTTTCGCAGGCGTCTCGTGGGCCATGGGTTTTGTTCATACGGCGCTAAAGTGCCATTTTACGATAAGGAGGGCGGGCCGGGGTCTGGCTCACTAAGATTACGCCCATCGTTCGGAATTTTTCGGCAATTGCTCGGCAATTGCTCGGGAAATTCGCTGCATGATCAGTTTCATCTTGTTGATTTGAATCGATCAGGAGGTCATAGCAGAGTGCTACATGGCCCTGCTCTGTTCTTTGTGGACTGCATGAACGTATGTGCTATACAGAGCAGTTGCTCAGCCCTAGGAGCCAAACAAGTACTCAAGACGAGCATCGTTGCACCATTTCCGCCATCGCCGAAAAGAGCGCGCTGAGATCAGGCAACTAGATTCATCTCGTTCGCATGAAGGCCCTTGCTCATAGCAATACACTATAATGGAATTTGTCAGGGGTTCAGGCTCGGGCCAGTTCACGCAACCGCTGGCAACAAAAAACAAGAAGGAGAACTCCATCGAGCATTCCTCCGATCACATTGTGTCTTGAATCGCTAAGCCAAGCGTCGTCTTCTGTACGGCTGCATAAGTGAGCGAGCTTCAACCTCTTGCTTCGAGCGCACTATACTTGTTTTCGTTATAGTCTGAATAACATCGATTCATCTCAATGCGCTCAAATAATTCAGGTGTTGAACGATTTAAAGGCTCAAGAAAATGGCAGCAAACATCTTGGACGCCATGCTTGGCCCGCCACTTTGTCGCGAGCTCGTGTTATCCAATAACTAAGCCAATTCTGAAGAACCTCGGGCAGCCTCAAGAATCGCGCTAAACTACTTTGATACAGGCCTGTTCCTGCGTGCAATTAACGATCCGCTTAACTTGAGGTTGGGGCCCATATTTGAGCTTTCAATTCTCGTTCCTACTAGATACTGAGCCACTCGGGAAAGAGATCTGCTGAGTGCGCTGATTACAGTAGAATGTGGCTTTAATGGGAACTACTTTGAGCGAGGACGAGCAGGCAATGGATCTCGCCGTGCCTCGCTACGCCGCAGGTGTTGCAATCGAGCGTGGCGCTGCGATGCGGGGAGTACGATCACATGCGCAGTGGATCGCGAGGCCATCAACGTCACGCGCTACGGGGAGAGGAACACCTGATCGCCGTCGCCTCGAACTCTAGTACTTCGTATGGTAAGCGACCCGCACAACCTCGCACCTTGAAACGCGTTTGAAATGCCTGCGGACATGGATGGAATGGACGGCATGGACGGCATGCATGGTGGCGGCATGGACCACCATGGAGCAGTGAGCTTCCACATCAATGTCACGTTCGTAATGTTTCTGCATTTGGCGACGCTGTTCACCGCGTTTGGACTGGTGTACCCGTACGCGTTTGCCTGCAAGCAAGCGCGCATGCCGCAGCGGCATCTCATTATGACGCTGGTGGGCGCCGCGCTGGCGGTGATTGGCTTCTTCACGGGCCACTTCACCGGGGTCGCGGGCTACAATTCGTGGTACGCGGACATCGGCTGCTTCTTTGCTTGGGCGATCACCGGCGGCTCGCTGCTTCTGCTCGTGTACGTGCCAAAGGGCGTGCTTTCGCACCTCAAGCACGGAATCAATGTCGCGCACACCTCTGCGTCGGTCGCGCAGCCCCTGGTCTGCTGGGTCACCACTGGCTTGAGTATCATCACACTGCTTGGGTACTGCGGGTCCGACGGTGATCATGTTGGCCAGTGCCTTGCGCACGGGATCATGGGCACGGCGTTCATCGTTTATGGTGTGATTCTGCTGGTGATGATGTACTGTGGGCAGCGGTTTTTGCTGCGGCTGAATCGCAGCCAGGAGTACTTCGACTCGATGGTGATCATGGTGTGGGGCATCGTGAACACGTTCACCGAGCACCGATGGGGCCAGCCATGGAACCACGGCGATGTGCAGCACACGTCCATGGGCGTTGTGTGGTGGGCGATGGGCGCGCTCGGCGTGTACATGTCGTGGGACCGCGTGAATAACCGCCCGCAGCGCACCCACGTCCCGGCGCTGATCATCCTCGCGACGGGGTACTCGATGATGACGCACGTCCAGCATCTCGCGGTCTCGACCAACATCCACTTCATGTTCGGCGTTGTGCTATCTCTAGCCGCACTTGCCCGTATTATCGAGATCTCTTTTGTGCTCAAGGACCAGCCTGTGACTGGCCAGGAGCCAACGGCGTGGCAGTTCCTCACGCCAATGTTTATGATCGAGTCCGGCATGCTTTTCATGTCCGCTACTGAGGAGGCCATGGAATTCCTCGACAACCAGTCGCTAATGGCCGCGCCGTATGTGCTAGTCATCTCATCGGTCGCGTCGCTGGTGCTGCTCGCCGCGCTGTTTGTGATCCAGTCGTATGTGAGCATGAACGCGCGCGAAAAGTTGACGTCGAAGGAGTCCGAGGAGGGCGTCGAGCTGCCCTTCCTGCGACGGCATGAGGACGAAAGCGTCGAGCCGCGCGACTTCGAACTCAGCGAGTAGCCTGCACATATGGACTAACGCCCTCTACGTACTATATGACACATTTGCATACTTTCGTATCTCAAAAATTATATTCGCTTTTTTAAACTTAATGCATCAGAGGCCTGGCCGGTGCCTCTCAAAAAGGTGGGCCATTATAATTGTTTTCTCTCTTGGTAGCAGCTGATCAAGCTCCGACTCCTCTAGCCGGTCTCTACATACTGGAATCATAAGTTAACATCAATTTAAAATCTATGTCTGAGCCTAATCGATTTTTCCACGACCTCAACTAAACGGCGCGTCCGTTTTCAACTACACAAGCCTTTTACCAACTTCGCACCGATTTCTCTCCAACTCGCTCGCGTCGGGGCGTCAGGCAGCTGCAGGACCACTCGGTGACTCACTCGGATCACATGCTGCGTCGTTCCTGCCGGTCCCTTCGCATCGGATGCCGGCGTCGGTAGTCGTCTCTGGCTAGACGAGTGCTGCGATTCTCGTTGTCGTTCTGGCGGGCCAATCAGAAAACACACTAATCGGAGAATTGTCTAACTCACTAGTTAACTTATCCACAACCGCAGCACACATAACAGGGCCGATTAACCACTCAAACATCGAATAAAAAACCCAACCCCAATGAAAGCTTGGCCAGTGCGGTCTTATCCCAATCTTAATAAGACGCTGCAAAAGCAAGCTTTGGGTTACGAGCCCGCGGTCGTGTAGCCGCGCTTATCGTGGTGCCAGCCAGCACTGCGGTGCCGGATGGCTCCACCTACCCTATGCCGACAAAATCAAACGGCGGCACAGTTCCGCTGCACCGGAGCATCTGTTGGGTCCTCAACGGCTCAAACAAAGGGCGGAGTGTTGACCCAGCGGGTGTGTGCGGCCCGCCACCGGTATCGGCGATCCGGGGTCGCTAACATTAACCACGGTCCCGAGGGGTCTCATCGGGGCATGGGCTGTGTTCCCGCGGCTTTATTGGATGGGCGCGTCGTCCCGGCACCGGGGGCGGTCTAGCGCGATCCTGTATTTAGCTTCATTTGGTGCTCGCAGCGCCGTTTATAATGATGAATATTGCTGTGTACTATAGTCTGGCGTTTACGCAGGCGCGCTCGGGGTTGAAATGAGCCTCGGCCCGCAGGGTTAGCGGCTGAGGACTCCGGTAGCGCGCGCTCTGGACCTAGCCCTTATCAAGATTATGGTTAGGGCGCCTGTCTAACGGATTTTTCACTATTTAAGACAGGCCACCGCCACCGCGACCGGGCTTGACTCTGCACCCAACTTGTTACCAAGAGAAATGACGTTCACGATCAACAACGAGCCCGAGTTCGAGCAGGCCTACAACGAGCTGCTGCTGACCCTTAAAGACTCCACCCTGTTTGAGAAGCGCCCTGCGCTGCGCAAGGCGGTGGACGTGATCGCTGAGCCCGAGCGGGTTGTGTCGTTCCGCGTGCCTTGGGAGGACGATAACGGGAAGCTGCAGATCAACCGCGGGTACCGCGTGCAGTTCAACTCGGCGCTTGGCCCCTACAAGGGCGGCCTGCGGTTCCACCCTACGGTGAACCTGAGCATCCTGAAGTTCTTGGGTTTCGAGCAGACGTTCAAGAACGCGCTGACCGGCCTGAACATGGGCGGCGGCAAAGGTGGCTCGGACTTCAACCCGAAGGGTCGTTCGGACTCGGAGGTGCGCCGGTTCTGCCAGAGCTTCATGACCGAGCTGCGCCGTCACATTGGCCCCGATACAGACGTGCCGGCTGGCGACATCAATGTTGGTGGACGCGAGATCGGCTTCCTGTTTGGCCAGTACAAGCGCCTGCAGAACCGGTGGGAGGGCACTCTGACCGGCAAGGGCATCACTTGGGGCGGTTCGCTGATCCGGCCCGAGGCGACCGGGTACGGTGTGATCTACTACCTTGAGAAGATGGTGGAGGTCGCGTCGAAGGGCCAGGAGACGCTGAAGGGCAAGACGGTGCTTATTTCGGGCAGCGGCAACGTTGCGCAGTACGCGGCGCTGAAGCTGATCGAGCTTGGTGCGCACGTCCTGTCGCTGAGCGACTCGCAGGGTTCGTTCGTTGCGAAGTCCGGCACCGGCTTCACCGAGGCGCAGATCCACAAGGTGATTGCGCTGAAGGCGGCGCACCAGCCGCTAAGCGCGCTGGCGAGCGAGTTCTCTGCTTTCGAGTACCACGAGGGCAAGCGCCCCTGGACGCTTGTGGACAAGATCGACATTGCTCTGCCGTGCGCGACTCAGAACGAGGTGTCCGGCGAGGAGGCCGCGTACCTTGTGAAGGCTGGCTGCCGGTTCGTTGCTGAGGGCTCGAACATGGGATCGACGCTGGAGGCGATCGAGGCGTACGAGAAGTCGCGGGCGTCCGGAAGCTCTGGTCTGTGGTACGGGCCCGCGAAGGCGTCGAACTGCGGCGGCGTTGCGGTGTCTGGTCTGGAGATGGCCCAGAACTCTGCGCGCGACACGTGGACTGCTGAGACCGTCGACAAGCGTCTGAAGGACATCATGGTGACGTGCTTCGACACCTGCTACGAGACTTCGCAGGAGTATGCGACGTCGAAGGAGGAGCTGCCGTCGCTTGTGCGTGGCGCGAACATTGCGGGCTTTGTGAAGGTTGTTGACGCGATGATTGCGCAGGGCGATTTCTACTAAATTTATGAGATATGACGCATGATAATATACTATAGGACTATTCAGATTTACGACTTTTTTTTCTGCTCTCTCACTTGAGTTGCTGCTACTCTGTGCAGAGTGGGGGTTTGGTTGCTCGATAAGATCTACTTGCGCGGGAATTGCGCCGATCTAGGGACGCGGTTAATATGTTGAAGTATGTAACAGGTGTATCGTGTTTTAGCAAATGAAACCCCCTCAAAAAAAAATAGCGTGCCGCCTGAGATGCGCGAGTCCAAGCAAATCCAAGGCGGAAACCACCGACGGAGACCACCGAGCGAAAGCAGAGACCCACACTCAAGTAAGTAAGCGGAGCGGGAATGAGTGGGTAAGCCGAGCCTGTGGGTGAGGGTCTGGAGCCGGCTCCCCCGTCGCGTATCTCACGTGTCGCGCCGGCGCGAAAACAGCACACCAGCATGGTGGACGCGCAGCCGGGATTCTACACGCTTGAGCGGCCGGCCGTGCCGCTGCGCGAGCCCGAGAGCCTCGAGGGCGAGCCCCTGCTGGCGCCTGACACGCCGCGCGAGGTCGCGCTGGCGCGCACGGGCACCAGCGTGCCCGGGATCCAGCTCGCGACCTACGCAAACGCGGAGGTTATCGAGCTCGACGTGGGCGGGACGGCGGTTATGCGGCGGACCGCCGATGGCGCGTTCAACGCGACGCAAATCCTCAAGGTAGCCGGGCTCGACCGGCACCGGCGGCACCGCGTGCTCGAGCGCGAGATCGGCTCGCAGTTCGAGAAGGTGCAGGGCGGCACGAACAAGTACCAAGGAACCTGGATCCCGTTCAGCGTGGCGGTCGGCCTGAGCCGGCAGTACAATGTGTTTGAGCAGCTTGCGCCGTTGTTCGAGTTCGACATGACGCAGCGGCCCGCGCTGCAGCAGCCCGGGCCGGCCGAGATCGAGGAGCGGCGGCGCGAGCTGAAGGAGCTGCAGCTCCAGCAGAAGCAGGCGCCGCGGTTCGGCAAGAGCGAGCTTGCCGGTCCGCTGGCGCTCGACGCGCTGTCGTACGAGCTCGAGCCGGCGGGCGACGCGCTAACAACGCTGCCGCCGCTCGAGCCGTCGCCGGCGCTCAGCGACGACGTGATCGACCTATCGCGCGACGTCGTCACCGAGCTGTTCATCACCGCGTCGAGCGGCGAGCCGCGCCCGCTGCGCGAGATCCTTGCCGCGCACGGCGCGCAGCGCGTCGAGATCAACGTCCCGATCGACGACGCCGGCCACACGGCGCTGCACTGGGCCGCCGCGCTCGGCCGCGTCTCGCTGGTGGCCGACCTCATTTCCCACGGCGCCGATCCGCGCCGCGGCAACCGCAAGGGCGAGTCGCCGCTCGTGCGCGCGGTGCTCGTCACCAACAACAGCGACAACTCGACGTTCGGCAGCCTGCTCGACCAGCTCTTCCCGTCGCTCCACCTCGGCGACACCCAGGGCCGCACGGTGCTCCACCACATCGCGCTCACCGCGGACATTCCCGGCCGCAGCGACGCGTCGCGCTACTACCTCGAGGCGCTGCTCGAGTGGGCGGTGCGGCGGCGCGGCAGCGGCGGCGTGAGCTGGCTCGCCGATGAGCTGGTGGACGTGCAGGACGTGAACGGCGACACGGCGCTGAACATTGCCGCGCGCCTGGGCAGTCGACGTAGGCCGTTTTCACCAAGGACTTCGCGCGCTTCCACCGCTCCGAGTCGAGCCACGTCAAGGTCCTCTACTCGATCGCAAACCACATCTCGCCCACC